>JAKJMR010016998.1:227392-254771 GCA_024449315.1 Daboia siamensis
CTTATAAAGTGTCTCATAATATTCTTTCACAATTTTTTTCATTGCATCGTTTTGAAACTGTATTTCTCCTTTTGTATCCTGGAGTTTCTTTATTATTTTCTTTTCTTTTTCCTTTCTCAATCTATATGCTAGCCATCTTCCTGGCTTGTTAGCATTTTCAAAGAATATCCGAAATATATTGAATGAACCAATATCAATGATGGAGACTATAGAAGCTATAAAAAGGCAAAAAAAAAAAGACAAGACTCCCGGGCCAGATGGACTACCTGCAGAATACTACACTGCATTACAAGACGTGCTTACTCCGATCCTGAAAGAACTTTGTAATGAAATTCTCCTGAAAACCAAAATACCAAAGACATGGACTGAAGCTAATATCACTTTAATACCTAAAGCAGATACAGATTTGACACATATAAAAATTACAGACCAATTTCATTACTAAATGTACACTGTAAAATTTTTGCCTCAATAATGGCAGAAAGAATTAAGAAATTCTGGATTGAATTTATACACACAGATCAAAATGGCTTTCTGCCTAAGAGACAGATAAAAAATAATTTAAGAACAATCTTGGATGTTCTAGAGTACTATGAAGCTCATCCAGGCAAACAGATGGCTTTGATATTTCTTGATGCACAAAAGGCGTTTGATAACTTAAATTGGCAATTTATGTTTCAGCAACTTGTGGAAATGGATTTTGGGGAAAACTTTATGAATGCAATTCACGCAATTTATGATAAACAGACTGCTAGAATAATTTTAAATGGAGACTACACAGAAAACTTTAATATTAAAAAGGGCACAAGACAAGGATGTCCTTTATCCCCATTGCTATTTATATTAATCTTGGAAGTATTGAACAGAAATATTAGACAAGACTCTGAGATTAAAAGACTGGAGAAAAAGGGTGAAAAATATAAATTGCAGGCATTCGCGGATGACTTGGTCTTTATATTGGAAGAACCTCTGGAAACAAGCACAAAATTGTTGGCCACAATAGAACAATATGGTGAGGTCACAGGCCTGATAATAAATAGAGAAAAGACTAAAGTTTTGACAAAGAACTTAACAGAAAAACAGAAAACGCAACTTGCAAGAAAAACAAATCTTCAAATAGTTAAAAAAGTTAAGTACTTGGGAATTTACTTAAAATCAAGATGTATAACAGTAAAAGAGGACAACTATACAAAATTACTAAAAACAAATAAAACTGGACTTAGAAAAGTGGAAAAATCTCCAACTGTCAATACTGGGGAGAATAGCTACAATTAAAATGAATATCTTACCGAAATTACTTTTTTTATTTCAAACTATTCTGGTAAAATTAGAAAAAGCCTTCTTTGATGAACTGAATAACATAATATTGAAATTTATTTGGCAAGGGAAAAAAGCACGAATTAGAGTGAAATTGCTACAGGATGTTAGAGAAAGGGGAGGATTTGGACTCCCAGACTGGAAGTTATATTACCAAGCAGCTATTTTAACATGGATTAAAGAATGGATAACACTTAGAGACAAAAGATTACTATACCTAGAGGGACATGACCTGCAGATTGGCTGGCATGCCTTTCTGTGGTATGGGAAGAATAAAGCACATAGATATTTCCAGAACCATGCTATAAGAAACTCACTGCTCTTAGAATGGGAAAAAATAAAAGAAAAAAAATATATATTAAGATACCTCAATGGCTTTCAACAATGGAAGCCTTTGCTTACCCAAACTTAATTAACTATGATAAACTTGTAACATATAAAGACTTACTGGACAATGAAGGAAGATTGAAATCTAGACAAGACTTACAACAACAAGGTATTGACCTACCATGGTGGCCATACCTACAAATCCAATCAAGATATGAAAAAGACGTGAAAACAACGGGGCTCTATAAGGAACAGACAGAACTTGATCTTCCATTGCTAAAAACAGATGAAAAGCTGATTAAAAAACTTTATAGATTACTGCTTAACTTAAAGATGGAGGAGGAACAAGTTAAAGAAACAATGATAATATGGGCAAAAAACGTTGGACATACTATAGAGCTTGAAGAATGGGAAAAGTTATGGGACAGAAATATTAGATTAACCAAAGCTGTACCATAACACGCATGCCCAAGATGGCGGACCTGCTCAGCTGAGCTCCGTGCTGAGCTCCGGCAATTTGGCGACTCTTGGGAGCCTCACAGGGGGTACCTTTTCTCTCTGTGAGGGATTCGGGTTGAGGATGTGGAGTGGCTTTTGTGGCTGTCCCTGGAACGCCGGTACTGCTTGCTGCCGGCTTTATGGGCCCTGGACTTTCCGAGGACTCTCAGCTGAGCCCGGGGGAGTTTTTGCCTGCTGAACCCGGAAGAGCTGAGTGGAGCCCGTGCAGCTGATTGTCGGTGCCGCAGGGGCTCGGCGAATTCCGACGGAGGCTGCTGGAATGCTGCTGGAATGCCCAGGGAGATTTAGACGACCTCGGCGGAGCTCTGCACTGAGCAGGAGTTTGAGAGCTCAGTAAAGCCCAGCGGAGCCCGTTGGAGCTGGGCGGAAGATCTCGGAGGCCTGCGCTTGGCCGACTTGTGCTCCACCAATCAGCTGACTGTCGGCATTGTTATTGTGCTGCCGGGGGCTTGGTGGAGCCTGGCAGAGCCTGCGGCCCCTGGTTGGCGCCTCCGAAGCTGTGGAGCTCGGGAGAACTTTGTGGAGCTCAGCGGCGTCTGGGGAGTTTTCCAGCTGCTTAGGGAAGCTGCGTGCTGGCGGATTGATGATTGATACTATGATTCACGGCCTGGAGCAGCATCAGCGTTGCAGTGGTGGAGATGCTCCTGGTTGGTGCCTGAGATGGCTGTCGGTGATGGGAGTTGGAGTACCGTGGCCTCCCTGGTATGGGGACCTTGGCCTGGAGGCGGAATGCGGACGCTGATTCCTCAGATGTTTGCAAGGCACAACCTAATTTCTGCGCCGCTAAAATTTAACTTGACCATGTTTTATGGTTCTCTTGAAATACTATGGTTTCCCCGCTTGGCTGACTATCATCTGGCCCTTGCTACAATATGAAATGAACTGTATAACCGGAGCTCTCTTACCATTTTGTGATTTTTTAGACTCTTTAGCCTTGTTTCATCTAGCTGACTTTTGCCCTAACTCCCCCTCCCCTTTTTTTCTTCCTCTTCCCTATGGTTTTGGAAGCCCTGGGTTACAACCACTGTGGGAGAGTGGTTGAGATTTTCCAGCTGCTACCTCCTAGAGGTGTGAGCTCTAGGCGGTATTGCCTTCCCCGGTGGTATGTTCCAGGCTGCTTTCCGCTTCTGACCGTCGTGAGAGGGCGGGAATCAACCTGTTCCGGGGTACCCAGCTCTAGTGGCAGTGGAGCTGGGTTTGCATTCTGGACACTTTCCTGCTATTTTGAGATCCTCCCGTTTCGATCTGGGTCTGCCTTTCTGCCGGACTTCTCTAACAACTGCTATGCGTCTTGCTTACCCGAGCACAGTTTTGTTCGCCCTCAGGGGGAGCCCCCCTTCCTGGGTGCGACCCGCCTCACTTCTTATGCTTCCTCTTGATGAAGGGCCCGATTGCTGGGACCCTGAGAGATGGTTGGGCAGAGGCAGGGGCCATCGGTATAAAAGTAATAAGAGGCCCCTGATTACTTTTTTAATTAAATTTTTTGTGGGGTTAGGGAGGGGGGAGGGTTGTGGTTGGTTGGAAATGGGGGGTAATCCACCAACCGTTACTCAGACCAGGCCTGGCATGGATCGCGGTGGGGAGGAGCTGGGATCGGTTGCCTCCAGAGCTCGGGAGCGGGACGTGGGATTACCTATTCCCACGACGTTAGGGAATGGCAGCAGGTGTATGAACAGAGGGCCGTATCGATATCCGGGAGGGCATATCCGCTATCTACAAGCGGTGAGGCGCTCCGACCCTCTATTTTTGCCCCAAAGTCCCGGGAGCGTGGATGTGCAGTCACCTGAGCTCCGGCTGGTGTACGTGAATGCCAGGTCCGTTGTTAATAAGGCTCCTCTCGTTCGGGATCTTATCGAGGGTGAGCATGCGAACCTGGCTTGCATCACGGAGACCTGGTTGGGCCCAGAGGGTGGTATCCCTCTGGTTGATCTTTGCCCACCAGGTTTCTGGGTCCTACACCAGCCTCGGACTCAGGGTAGGGGTGGGGGAGTGGCTGTGGTCATGAGGGAGACCTTATGTCCGCAGGAGGCCACCGTTCTCCAGATAGTCGGGTGTGAATCTCTCTTATTGAGGTGTGGTCCTAGGGCGCAGCTGGGCTTGCTGCTGGTGTACCTTTTGCCTAGTCGCGCAGCAGCAGCCCTGCCTGAGCTTCTCGATATCCTCTCAGGGTTGGTGATTGAGTTCCCCAAGCTTATAGTTTTGGGTGACTTCAATTTACCATCCCTGGGAGGATCGTCTGAGTTAGCCCGGGAGTTCATGGCTTCCATGATGGCCATGGACCTGACGCAAGTGGGAGGTCACACCCTTGACTTGGTTTTCTTATCTGGACGGTGGTTAGATGATCTTGGTGGGGGCTCCCCAATTGTTATGACCCTGTCATGGACCGATCATCATCTCCTGCGGCTGGTCTTCCGTTTCGCCGCTCCCCGCCGTGGGTGTGCGGAGCCGATTAGATGGTTCCGTCCCAGGCGCTTAATGGACCCTGATAGGTTCCAGGCAGAGCTGGCGCCCCCACCTACCTCCGTTGCTCACAACTCGGTGGATGCCTTAGTGGAAGCCTGGGAAAGGGCAGCCACGGAGGCACTTGACCGAGTTGTACCCTTGCGGCCCCTGACCCGGTGCAGATCCCAGCGAGCTCCATGGTTTTCCATGGAGCTTCAGGCGATGAAGCGTCGGAGATGGGGCCTAGAGAGCTGTTGGAGGTCCAGCCGATCCAAATCCGACCGATTGCGACTAAGAACCTTTATTAGGTCTTATCTCGCTGCGATAAGGGTTGCGAGGTCTAATCACTTCACTAGCCTTATCGCGTCCGCAGATAACCGCCCAGCCGCCCTGTTTAGGGTGACCCGCTCCCTCCTTAATCAGGAGGTGAGGGAGGATCACTTGCAGGGCCGTGCTGAGGAGTTTAGTCAACATCTGTCGGACAAAATCGCTCGGATTCGGACTGGTCTGGACTCCGACTGGGCAGAGTCTGACGAACAGGACACGGGTGATCTTGTCAATGTTATCTGGGATGAGTTTGATCCTGTGACTCCGAAGGAAGTGGACAGGATTATGGGGAGGTTGAGCTCCACCACATGTTTATTGGACCAGTGCCCTTCCTGGCTGGTTTATGCAGCTCGGGAGGGGACACGAGGCTGGTTCCAGGCGGTTATATCTGCTTCTTTGAGTGAGGGTAGTTTCCCCGCCGTCTTGAAGGAGGCGGTGGTGAGACCTCTCCTCAAGAAGCCTGCCTTGGACCCAGCTGTGTTGAATAACTTTCATCTGGTCTCCAACCTTCGCTTTCTTGCGAAGGTTGTTGAGAGTGTGGTGGTGCATCAGCTCCCCCTGGTTCTGGATGAAGCGGATTATCTAGACCCGTACCAATCGGGTTTCAGGCCCGGGTACAGCATGGAGACGGCATTGGTCGCGCTGGTGAATGATCTCTGGAGGGCCTGGGACAGGGGACTTTCCTCTGTCCTAGTCCTATTAGACCTCTCAGCGGCTTTCGATACCATTGACCATGGTATCTTGCTGCGGCGTCTCGGGATTGGGAGTGGGAGGCACAGTTTTGCAGTGGTTCTCCTCCTATCTCCTGGGACGCTCGCAGTCGGTGTTGGCAGGGGGGCAAAGGTTGACCTCGAGGCCTCTCGTTTGTGGAGTTCCTCAGGGGTCGGTCCTCTCGCCTCTCCTGTTCAACATCTACATGAAGCCGCTGGGTGAGATCATTCGTGGTTTTGGAGTTGGGTATCATCAGTATGCTGATGATACCCAGCTTTTTATTTCGACCCCAAACCACCCCAGTGATGCCCTCGACGTGATGTCCCGTTACCTGGAAGCGGTTCGGGTCTGGATGGGGAGGAACAGGCTTCAACTCAACCCCGACAAGACTGAGTGGCTGTACATATCGGCATCTCGGGATAATCAGATTACTCCATCTCTTTCCATGGGGGGTGAACTATTACCCCCTGTAGATAGGGCTCACAACTTGGGAGTCCTCCTAGATTCACAGCTTACCCTGGAAGACCATATAACTACTATGACTAGGGGGGCCTTCGCTCAGGTTCACCTGGTCTGCCAGTTGCGGCCCTATCTAGACCGGGATGCCTTGCGTATGGTCACTCATGCGCTCGTGACCTCTCGTCTAGACTACTGCAATGCTCTCTACATGGGGCTCTCCTTGAGGACCACTCGGAGGCTCCAACTGGTACAGAATGGAGCCATGAGAGTTGTGCTGGGAGTTTCCCGATACTCCCATGTTACACCTCTCCTCCGTGAGCTGCATTGGCTTCCAGTTGTCTTCCGAGTGAGATTCAAGGTTTTGGTTATGGTTTTCAAGGCCCTGCATGGCATGGGTCCGGAGTACCTTAGGGATCACCTGCTGCCGGCATCGACTTCCCTCCGCCCCATGCGTTCCCACAGAAAGCGCCTCCTCAGGGTACCACCAGTCAGAGAGTGTCGTCTGGTGGCCCCCAGGGGGAGCTCCTTCTCTGTGGGCGCTCCGGATTTGTGGAATCATCTGCTGGTTGAGCTCCGGATGGCTCCCGACCTTCGCTCCTTCCAATGCGATCTGAAGACCTACCTGTTTGAACAAGCCGGCCTGGCCTGATGGGTGATGGGTTGGGATTTTTTAATATAGTTTTAATGTATTTTAACTTATTGTTGTTAGTTTCTGGGCATTTGTTTAATCTTTTTTAATGTTTGTATTCTTGTATTTTTATTTGTTGCCCTGTTCACCGCCCTGAGTCCTTCGGGAGAAGGGCAGTATACAAATACAAATAAATAAATAAATAAATATAAAGAAAATTTGTATATAATGTCTTATAGATGGCACATGACACCAGTGAGACTAGCCAAAATGTTTAAAAATACAGGTGAAACTCGGAAAATTAGAATATCGTGCAAAAGTTAATTTATTTCAGTAATGCAACTTGAAAGGGGAAACTAATATATGAGATAGACTCATTACATGCAAAGCAAGATAGTTCAAGCTGTGATTTGTCATAACTGTGATGATTATTTTTTTATTTATTTATTTATTTATTGAATTTATATACCGCCCTATTCCAGAAGGACTCAGGGCGGTTCACAGGGCAAGTTAAAAACAATACAAAAAGAGAGAATAAAATACAATTAAATTAATAGGTAAAGGTAAAGGTTCCCCCGCACTTGCGTGCTAGTCGTTTCCGACTCTAGGCGCCAGTGCTCATCTCCGTTTCAAAGCCGAAGAGCCAGTGCTTGTCCGAGGACGTCTCCGTGGTCATGTGGCCGGCATGACTAGACGCCAAAGGCGCACGGAACGCTGTTACCTTCCCACCGTAGTGGTCCCTATTTTGCTACTTGCATTTTTGCGTGCTTTCGAACTGCTACGTTGGCAGAAGCTGGGACGAGTAACAGGCGCTCACACTGCTACACGGCACTCGGGATTCGACCCGCCAAACTGCCGACCATCTGATCGACAAGCTCAGCGTCCTAACCCACTGAGCCACTGCGTCCCTTAATTAAATTAATACAAGCCCACAAAATTAAGATAACATTAAAATTGAAATTTAAAATTAATTTAAATTAGTTTAATTTAATTTAATTTATTTTAATTTAAAATCCCTTAGTCCAGACCAGACAATTCAAACAACCAGGTTTTTAAGTCCTGGCGAAATGAGCGAAGGTCGGGGGCAGTCCAAAGTTCCATCAGCAGTTCGTTCCAAAGGGCGGGTGCACCCACAGAGAACGCCCTCCCCCTGGGAATCACCAGCCAACAATCTCTAACCGGCAGATCCCTAAGGAGGCCCTCCCTGTGGGCGCGCACAGGACGATGGGAAGCTGATGCTGGCAGCAGGTGCTCCCTAAGGTAATCCGAACCCATGCCATTTAGGGCTTTATATGTCATCACCAGCACCTTGAATCTCACCCAGAGGGCAACTGGAAGCCAATGCAGCTCGCAGAGAAGAGGTGTTACATGAGAGTATCGGGAAACTCCCATTACTACTCGCGCAGCTGCATTCTGCACCAGCTGAAGCCTCCGAGTGGTCCTCAAGGGCAGCCCCATGTAGAGAGCATTGCAGTAGTCTAACCAGGAAGTCACGAGTGCATGAGTGACTGTGCGTAGGGCATCTTGGTCCAGATAGGGCCGCAACTGGTGCACCAGGCGAACCTGGGCGAAAGCCCCCCTGGTCACGGCTCCTATATGATCTTCCAAACTGAGCCGTGAATCCAGGAGGACGCCCAAGTTATGAGCCCTATTGACGGGGGGGTAACACCTCACCCTCCATCATTAAAGTTGGAGAAGAATGGTTCACTCGAGATGCCAGTATGCACAGCCACTCAGTCTTGGCAGGATTGAGTTGGAGCCTGTTTCTCCCCATCCAAACCCAAACCGCCTCCAGGCAACGGGACATCACATCGAGGGCATCACTGAGTTGGTTCAGGGTGGAAAGAAAAAGTTGGGTATCATCAGCGTACTGATGATACCCCACCCCGAAACCACAAATGATCTCACCCAGCGGCTTCATATAGATGTTGAACAGGGGGGGAGAGAGGACCGACCCCTGAGGAACTCCACAAATGAGAGGCCTTGGGGCAGACCTCTGCCCTCCCGTCAACACCGACTGCAAACGGCCCAGGAGGTAGGAGGAGAACCACCGTAAAACAGTGCCCCCCACTCCCAACCCCCTGAGACGTCGCAGCAGGATACCATGGTCGATGGTATCAAAAGCTGCTGAGAGATCTAATAGGACTAGGACAGAGGAGCAACCCCTTTCCCGAGCCCGCCAGAGATCATTCATCAGTGCGACCAATGCCATCTCCGTGCTGTACCCGGGCCTGAAGCCCGATTGGTACGGGCCAAGATAATCAGTTTCCTCCAGGAACAGAGGAAGCTGATGCGCTACCACACTCTCAACGACCTTCGCCAAAAAGCGAAGGTTGGAGACCGGACAATAGTTATTCAGAATAGCTGGATCTAGGGCAGGCTTCTTGAGAAGGGGTCTCACCACCGCCTCCTTCAAGGCGGCAGGGAAGACACCCTCACTCAAGGAAGCAGATATCACTGCCTGCAACCAGCCTCGTGTCTCCTCCCGAGCTGAATAAACCAGACAGGAGGGGCACGGGTCCAATAAACAGGTGGTAGAGCTCAGCCTCCCCATAATCCTGTCCACCTCCTCGGGAGTCACAGGATCAAACTCAGTCCAGATAATACTACTGTCAAGACCGCTCGATTCCTCCCCATCAGACTCTGCCCAGTCAGAGTCCAAACCGGTCTGAATCTGAGCAATTTTGTCCGCCAGATGCTGGCTGAACTCCTCAGCCCGCCCCTGTAAGGGTTCCTCCCTCACCTTCTGATTAAGGAGGGAACGAGTTACCCTAAACAGGGTGGCCGGGCGATTGTCTGCGGACGTGATGAGGGCAGCGAAGTAATTAGACTTTGCCGTCCTCATCGCCGCGAGATAAGACCTAGTAAAAGATCTTAGTCGCAATTGGTCAGATTCAGACTGGCTGGATCTCCAACAGCTCTCCAGACTCCATCTCCGATGCTTCATCTCCCGGAGCTCCACAGAAAACCATGGAGCCCATCGGGATTGGCGCCGGGTCAGGGGTCGCAAGGGTACAACACGGTCAATTGCCTCGGTGGCAGCCCTCTCCCAAGCCTCCACCAAGGCATTGGCCGGGCTGTGAGTGAGGGAGATAGGTATAGACCCAAGTGCTGTCTGGAACCGTTCTGGGTCCATTAGGCGCCTGGGGCGGAATCACCTGGTCGGCTCCGCAGCCCAGAAGTAAGGGGTAGCGTATCGGAAGACCAGCCATAGGAGATGATGATCAGACCATGACAGGGGGACAATATTTGGAGAGCCCCCTCCCAGATCATCAAACCACTGCCCAGATAGGAAAACCAGGTCGAGAGTGTGACCCCCTCCATGGGTCGGACCCTGAATTATCTGGGTCAGGTCCATGGCCATCATGGAGGCCATGAACCCCTGAGCTAACTCTGACGACCTGCCCAGGGATGGAAGGTTGAAATCACCCAGAACAATAAGTCTCGGAAGTTCAACCACCAGCCCTGAAAGGGTGTCGAGAAGCCCGGGCAGGGCCATTGCAACAAAGCTGGGCGCCAGGTATGTCAGCAACAAGCCCAACTGAGCCCCAGAGCCATACCTCAGGAGGAGTGACTCACTCCCGCCAATCTGTACGACAGTGGTCTCCCGTGGGTATAAGGTCTCCCGTATAACCACCGCCGCACCCCCGCCCCTACCCTGAGCCTGCGGCCGGTGCAGCACCCAGAAACCTGGAGGGCAGAGCTCAGTCAGAGGGACGCCTCCCTCTGAGCCCAACCAGGTTTCCGTAATGCATGCCAGATCCACGCATTCCTCCTCGATCAAATCTCGGACGAGGGGAGCTTTGTTCACCATGGATCTCACGTTAAAATACACCAGCCTAAGCTCAGGGGCCCGATCTCCCTCACCCCTGGATAAACGGGTATCAACTGGAGGGTCGGAGCACACCACCGCTTGGAGACAGCGAGGGCGTGATCCCAGATGTTGATATGGCCCTCCATGCAGCCGCCTGCTACCATTCCCAATCGTCATGGGGATTTGAAACCCCACCCCACAGCCGGAAGAACCAGAGGTACCCAACCCCAAGCCCGTCTCACCGGGAACTGTCTCTGGCCTGGACTGACAGCCAGTTGATAAAATACCCTTATCCCTCTCACCCCTATCATTCACCCCCCTCCCTAACCCCCTAAAACAACCGGCTAAAAAACATAGTAGGGGCTTTTTAATCCGATTCAGCCAACAGCCCCTATCTATGCCCAACCTCCTCTCAGGGTCCCAGCAATTGGGCGTACAGCTCATGAAAACCCCAAATCCACAATCTCAGAAAATTAGAATATTGTTTTTGTTAGCTAAGAAGTCTTGTCTGACTGATCGCGACCCTATGGACAACGTTCCTCCAGGCCTTCCTGTCCTCTACCATCTTCTGGAGTCCATTTAAGCTCACGCCTACTGCTTCAGTGACTCCATCCAGCCACCTCATTCTCTGTCGTCCCCTTCTTCTATTGCCCTCAATCTTTCCCAGCATTAGGCTCTTCTCCAGTGAGTCCTTCCTTCTCATTAGGTGGCCAAAGTATTTGAGTTTTAGCTTCAGGATCTGGCCTTCTAAAGAGCAGTCAGGGTTGATCTCCTCTAGGACTGACCGGTTTGATCGCCTTGCAGTCCAAGGGACTCTCAGGAGTCTTCTCCAGCACCACAGTTCAAAGGCCTCAATTCTTTGGCGCTCAGCCTTTTTTATGGTCCAGATTTCACAGCCATACATTGCAACTGGGAAGACCATAGCCTTGACTATACGCACTTTTGTTGACAGGGTGATGTCTCTGCTTTTTAGTGTGCTGTCTAGATTTGCTATTGCTTTCCTCCCCAGGAGCAAGCGTCTTTTAATTTCTTGGCTACAGTCCCCATCTGCAGTGATCTTGGAGCCCAGGAAAATAAAATCTGTCACTACCTCCATTTCTTCCCCATCTATTTGCCAGGAATTGAGAGGGCCGGATGACATGATCTTGGTTTTCTTAATGTTAAGTTTCAAGCCAAGGTTTGCACTCTCCTTCACATGCAGCAAGAGGCTCTTTAGTTCTTCTTCACTTTCTGCCATTAGAGTGGTATCATCTGCATATCTTAGGTTGTTGATATTTCTTCCGGCAATCTTAATTCCAACTTTTGATTCCTCTAACCCTGCCTTTCTCATGATGTGCTCTGCATATAAGTTAAATAGGCAGGGCGACAGTATACAGCCTTGGCGGACTCCTTTCCCAATTTTGAACCAATCAGTCGTTCCGTGTCCCGTTCTCACTGTTGCTTCTTGGCCCACATATAGGTTTCTCAAGAAACAAATAAGATGGTCTGGTACGCCCATCTCTTTAAGAACTTGCCACAGATTGTTATGATCCACACAATCAAAGGCTTTAGCATAGTCAATGAAGCAGAAGTAGATGTTTTTCTGGAACTCCCTAGCTTTCTCCATGATCCAACGTATGTTGGCAATTTGATCTCTAGTTCCTCTGCCTCTTCGAAATCCAGCCTGTACTTCTGGTAGTTCTCGGTCCACATACTGCTGGAGTCTAGCTTGTAGGATTTTAAGCATAACTTTACTAGCATGAGAAATGAGTGCAATGGTGCGGTAGTGTGAACATTCTTTGGCACTGCCTTTCTTTGGAATTGGAATGTAAACTGATCTTTTCCAATTTTGTGGCCACTGTTGAGTTTTCCAAATTTGCTGGCAAATTGAGTGTAGCACTTTTACTGCATCGTCTTTTAAGATTTTGAATATCTCAGCTGGAATACTGTCACCTCCACTAGCTTTGTTGTTGCTAAGCTTTTCTAAGGCCCACTTCACTTCACATTCTAGGATGTTTGGCTCGAGGTCAGTGATCACCTCATTGTGATTATCAGGGACATTATGCTCATTCTTGTATAGTTCTTCTGTGTAATTTTGCCACCTCTTCTTAATCTCTTCTGCCTCTGTTAGGTCCCTGCCATTTTGGTCCTTTATCATGCCCATTTTTGCATGAAACATTCCCTTCATCTCTCCAATTTTCTTTTTTTTTTTAACTAAAATATTTTAAAACACATTTTTTAATAACATAAACTCCACCCCTCCCCCTTGCCCTCCCTTACTCTCCCCCCCCCAAACTTCCCAGAGCTGAATACAGGGTATTAACCTTACAAGCTTAAGCTAAAATATGCTAACTAACTAAAAAAAAACATATTAAATTCTATCGCGCTTTAACTCCCCTTAAACATAACTAAATTACTAACCAATAATGAATAACTAATAATACATCATATAAAACTAATACTTATTCAAATGCTAAATGAAACTATGTAGTCCCATATTTATTCTGAATATATTCGATCCATCTTCTCCATTCCACAATATATCTCTGTTGCAATTGTTCTTTCAAATATGCTGAAATCTTTGCCATTTCCGCCAGGTTTAAAACTTTCAAAGTTCACTCTTCTATAGTAGGCAGTTCCTCCTTCTTCCAATATTGCGCTATTAAAAGTCTTGCTGCCGTAATTAAATTCAACATCAATTTAGTATCTATGACAGTACAATCTGTAATAATACCCAACAGAAATAACTGTGGAGAAAACCTTATCTTTTTCTTAAATATCTTTTGCATATTCCACCAAACTTTAATCCAAAAAGCTTTCACTTTTTTACAAGTCCACCATATATGATAATACGTTGCATCCTCACAACCACACCTCCAACATTTGGGCTGGCAGTTCGGATACATACTTGCTAATTTTTTAGAATCTAAATGCCATCTATAAAACATTTTATAAAAATTCTCTCTTAGATTTTGAGCCTGTGTAAATTTTACATTTCTGACCCATATCTTTTCTCAAGTATCCATTGTTATAACCTCCTGAAAATTCTGGGCCCATTTTATCATACAATCTTTGACAAGTTCCGTTTCTGAGTCAATTTCTATCAGTGCATTATATATCCTTCTTATATGTGCTTGACCTTGATCTCTAACTTGTTTTACCAAATTTCCATCATTTATCGAAATGACAACTTTCTGATCTTCTTTCCATCTTGCTTGTAACTGCCCATACTGGAAACAAGTTTGTACTATCTTTCCTTCTTTTAAAATATTATATGGCTTTAATTGCCATACATTTCTTTCTATCATAAGAATTTCTTTGTATGTAATCACATCATGTTTAAATCCCACATTTATATTTTCTATCGCATGTTTAGGTATTGCCCAAATTGGTATTTTATAATTTAAGTTATGTCGATATTTTTTCCAAACTCGCAACAGAGCATATCTTAATATATGTGTCTTAAAAACATTATCCACCTTCTTGTCATACAATAAATATGCATGCCAAACAAATAACAAACCATAACTCTCAATATTCAATAATCTCCCTTGTGTTAAATTAAACCAATCACTAATTGATGATAAAGCAGCAGCCTCATAATATAATTTAAAATTGGGCATTTTAAGACCACCTCTTTCACGTACATCTTGCATTATCTTAAATTTAACTCTTGGTCTTTTCCCTGCCCAAACAAATTTATTAATACCTTTCTGCCATTCCTCCAAATTTGAATCTATTTTAAGTATAGGTATCATTTGAAACAAAAATAAAAATTTTGGCAAAACATTCATTTTTACTGCTACAATTCTTCCCAATAAGGATAATTGTAGTTTTTTCCAACTATCTAACTCTTTTTATACTTTTAACCATAACAATTCATAATTATTTTTATATAATTTTACATTTGAAGCTGAAAGATATACCCCCAAATATTTAATCTTTTTTACTATTTCAAATCCCGTTAGCTCTTCTAAAAACCTTTTGTTCTATACTCATATTTTTAGACAATATTTTAGTTTTTTGTGTATTTATCTTAAATCCAGAAACTTTTCCATATGGCATTATCTCCATCAAATCTACAACTGAGTAACTCGGTTGACTTAATGTAATAACCAAGTCATCCGCAAACGCTCTCAATCTATAATCTTGATCTCTTATTTTAATTCCCTTAATTTTATTTGTCTCTTATCTTAATAATATTTCCAATGTTAAAACAAACAACAAAGGTGACAACGGACACCTCTGTCTTGTAACCTTTTCAATATTACATGTTTCTGTCAAACTACCATTGATTATTATTTGAGCTATTTGCTTCTGATATATTGCCCTAATAGGTTGTAAAAAATTATCCCCAAACTCCATTTTCTCCAGTACCTTAAATAAAAATTGCCAATCCAATTGATCAAAGGCTTTTTCAGCATCCAGAAAAATCAGCGCTGCAGAGACCTTGTTATTTCTTTCCAAAAATTCCAATAAATCTACAATATGTCTCACATTATTCTTCATTTGTCTACCACTTATAAATCCTGTTTGGTCACTATGAATCATTTGCTGCATTACTTTCATTAATCTATTTGCTAAAATTTTTGCAAATATGTTGTAATCAGTATTTAAAAGCGATATTGGCCTATAATTTTTGGTTTGGGTAAGATCTTGATCTTCCTTCGGAATCAGCTATATTAAAGCTGTTTTCCATGATGGAGGCACTTCTCCTCCGGATTGGATTGTTCTAAATAATTCTTTTAAAGGTTCCACCATTTCTAACTGTAAATCTTTATAATAAACGGCAGTCAAGCCATCTGTTCCTGGTGCTTTCCCCCCTTTAATTGTTTAATTGCTAAAATAATTTCTTCATCGTTTATCAGTTGATTCATCCCTTCCCTTTGCTCTTGTGTAAGAACAGGGATATTAACTTCTCGTAAATATCTATCTATATCTACATCTTGAATCTTATCCCTAACGTATAACTTAGAATAAAATTCAACAAAGGCCTTTTTAATAAGATTCTGCTGAAACACCTCTTGACCCTTGTAATCTATTCTATCTATATTACGTGACCTTTGTTTCTTCCTTAACAAGTAAGCTAACCATCTACCCGGCTTATTAGCATTACAAAAAGTATTATGTTTAACATACGGTAGGTTGGTTGCCACTTGATCTGCCATCAACATATTAAACTGACCTCTTAACAAAGTAATTGCCTCTTTAATCTTTAATCTTCTTATCAGATGGATTCAAAATTAGAGCCTTCTCTTTCCTCTTAATTTCCTCCTCTAACTCTTTTCGCTTATATTCCAGTTTACGCCTATGTTTATTATTCAAATATATTAACACTCCTCTCCGTAAGCCCTGCAATGGGCCGCTTTGATTTGGGCAGTTTAAGGAGCTCCATGGGGGCTTGACATTTTCACTAAGGTTTGGAGTGGGGAACAGCTGCCGGGTGCCATTTTCCTGCGGTGCGGAGGCTGTCTTTTTCCCCCTGAAGTTGCCACGCTGTTTGGCTTCTGGAGCCCTCGTCGCTGCGGATCAGCTGTGGACACCACGGATCAGCTGTGGACACCGCGGATCAGCTGCGGACGCTGCAAATCAGTTGTGGATGCCGTTTTTGGCGGCGCTGAGGTTTCTTCCTCCCTCCGGAATGGTGGTGGGGTTGAGAGGCTGGCGTTCATGGACTTTTTGCCATTTTAAAACAATTGATGGACGCCATTTTAGGACACTGTGGCCTCCCCCCCCGGAGTGGTAATTGATAGCTGGAAGATTATGGCGGCTATAGGTCATTTCTGGCCACCTTGGAATCAGCTGATGGGCGCTGTTTCTGTGGCATGAAGATTGGGGATTGTCATAAAAGAGCGTGAGATTGATCTTGCACCTCGGAATAGCGATTAGACATTGCTTCGCCTTCCTTCCTTTTGGAATGGTGACAATGGCTGGGATATCATGGCGGCTTGATGATCGATCGTGGCCGCAATTGCACCTTGGAACTGTCTATGGGCATCGCTCTATGATGCGGTTCCCTCCCCCCCGAAGCATGTCCCTGGAACATCTCCGCCAATTGCTATCTTGCCACCCATTGGGTTGGCTTGGCTGGATATGGACATGGTGGATATATTCTTGCTTCCATGACTCTCCTCTGAATAGCCTGGAATGGACGCGGGAATCGACCGTTGTGAGAGGGCAGTTGAACTGACCATCTACCCACCCCACTGATGTGAGAGATCAGTTGGGGTGGGTCTATCCCGGAGGTCTGTGATTTTGTATTATGTACCCCAGATCTGACACCCCGACTGCTGTGAGAGGACAGCTGTGGTTCCTTTCTCTGGTTGCCTGCTCGGGTGAGAGCAGGGCCGGATTGGTGGATCTAAGACACTCTCCGGACTTAATATTCTTGACATCATTGTAACATGAATTGACCATCTGCCTGTTTATAACTGCCCTAGCGGACATTGTTAGTATATGGTTTTGATGTATTACTCTAGCGTGGACTTGTACGACCTGGGTACGACCTGCTGCTCTATCCCTTGCTTCTCTTAAGGATGGGGCCAATTGCTGGGACCCTGAGAGGTGGTTGGGCATTGACAGGGGCCATTGGTAGAAACGTATCAAGAGGCCCCTGGTATGTTTTTTAGCCGGTTGTTTTAAGGGGTTAGGGATGGAGGGGAATGGTAGGGTTGGGAGGGACATTTTATCAACTGGTTGTCAGTCCGGGCCTGAGACGGTTCCCAGTGAGACGGGGTTGGGGTTGGGGGACCTCCGGTTTTCCCAGTAGTGGGGTGGGGTTTTCAATCCCCACGATGATTGGGAATGGCAGCAAGCGGTTACACGGAGGGCCATATCAACATCTGGGATCACGCCCCTGCTATCTTCAAGTGGTGGCGTGCTCCGACCCTCCAGCTGGTACCCATTTATCCGGGGGAGAGGGGGATCAGGCCCCTGAGTTCAGGAGGGTATATTTTAATGCCAGTGTCAAGCCCCTTGGGCTCGACAACTCGCGGGAAGCCGGGGGAGCACGTGTACCGGCCGTGCGAGACGGCTGGAGGCCATTCCACGTCCATGGCTCCGGCGGCGGCAGCGGAACAGCCGGGAACCGCCGCGGTCTCAAGGGGCGGCTGCTCCGGAGGCTCCCGCAGCACCGGGGAGCACGTGTACCGGCTGCGCGAGATGGCCGGAGGCGATTCCACGCTTATGGCTCCGGCGGCGGCAGCGGAACAGCCAGGAACCATTGTGATCTCGAGGGGCGGCTGCTCTGAAAGCTCCCGTAGTGCCCACACCCACGGAGTCGCCGGGAAGGCCCGCGGGCGTGCAGGCAGACAGCCTCCTCCTCCCACAGGACTTCTCTGCTGCCTGCTCAGTGGTGGCAGCGCCGGGCGGTCTGCGTCCACGCTCGGGTGACGGGGGCTGGGGGGGGTTGCGGCGCGGGGCAAAAGGACGGTGGAGGGGAACATTTCCAGGGCTCCAGGCCATGGGGTAGGGGGGTTTTGGGATTGCACCTACCTGCGCGCTGTATGGTCCCTGGGGCCAGGGGAAGAGGCACGGTGTGGGGAACTGGGAAAAGGGGTGGGGTTTTACGCAGACTCAGCCGGATGTTGGTCTGCTCAGGGAAGGGTGGAGCTAATTACCCAAAGTTTAAAAAGCGCGTTGGGGGTGAGTGACTCCCAACGCTGACTTTGTTTTTGCATGGACTTTCTGCAGTAAAGAAAACTCCTGCCGTCAACCGTGCCACGTTGTCGTCATTCTTGTTGCTAGTTGCGTGGACGGGTTTGACAGTAAGTCAGCGTTCAACCACATCCCGAAGCGTTTTTCTGCTGCTGTGTTTCAGACCTCGACGCAGCTGGCATGGACGAGGGAACCCAAGGGGTTGTGCCTGCAGCAGCAGGAGAGGAGCCAGCCGGTGTTACGGTACCTCTCGATGTGGGGGAATTGGGAGAGGCGCCACTGGTAGTTCGGCTTAAGGTCCGGGACCCGGGTCCAGTTGTGCAGGGTGCTGAGGCTCAGGGGACAGACGCCCAGGAAAAGCCCGGGGAGTGGTGGCTCAGCCCGGTATTAACCCAGTCGGCGGCTGGGTTCACCCGTTTAGACCTATGTGAGGCGTACTATCGGGTGCGCATAAAGAGGGGTGATGAATGGAAAACAGCGTTCAATTGCCCCCTTGGCAGTTATCAGTTCCGTGTGATGCCATTCGGGCTCCAGGGGGCTCCCGCTGTGTTCATGCAGTTGATAAACCAGGTCCTGCATGAGCACCTATACAGGGGGGTTCTTGTGTATCTCGATGACATTTTAATCTACACAGAAACTATGGACCAACATGTCGCTCTCGTGCATCAAGTGTTACAGAAGCTCCTCGAGGCACGGCTTTACGTGAAACTGACAAAATGCGAGTTCCATACCCCCCGTTTGGACTACTTGGGCTACCGGATCTCAGCGGCCGGAATCGCGATGGACCCAAAAAAGGTGGAGGCGATACAGCAATGGCAGGCCCCAGGAACCCGACGGCAGTTGCAGAGTTTCTTGGGGTTTGCCAACTTTTATCGGCAGTTCATACTGTCATTCGCTGCGGTAGCACTGCCGTTAACGGATCTATTGCAAACCAAGCAAATGGTGAAACCGCGTCCGGGGCTACGGGTGGCGTGGTCCACCGACTGCCAGCGGGCGTTCGAGACACTGAAGGACTTGTTCACCAAGGAACCCGTACTTCTGCATCCTGACCCTTCAGCACCATTTGTCGTCCAAGCGGACACCAGCGACGTGGCGGTTGGAGCTGTTCTCCTACAGAGAAACAACGAAGGGGCGTTGCAACCATGTGCCTATGCATCAAAGAAGTTGTCAGCCATCGAACAAGCCTGGGCTATCTGGGAAAAGGAGGCCTACACCGTTCGGTGGGCATTAGAGACGTGGCGCCATCACCTGGAGGGGGTGGAGAAGCCCTTCGAGGTATGGACGGACCACAAAAACCTGGAGGCCCTACAGTCACCCCGTAAACTAGCCCCAAAACACGTCCGGTGGGCCCTGTACTTCAAACGATTCAAGTTTACTTTGAAGTACGTCCCGGGGGGGAAGAATTTTCTAGCAGACGCCCTCTCGTGCCTTCCGCAATACAACAGCCAATGAGAGGAGGTAGTACAGGCCATCATCCCTCCTCAGGGTTCAGATGTGGTCCATGCTGTGCAACCTAAGGCTGATGATGGGTTCGTGCAGTGTCTGAAGGCTGCTCTTGAGGGGGACGTCTGGCTACAACCGCATCCGTGACTCCTGACCCGCTGGGACGGCCTGGCCTGGTACGGGAACAGGATGTACGTGCCACAAGCCCTTCGTGCGGATGTCCTTTACAGGTGTCATGACGCCAAGCAAGCCAGTCACCTTGGGTTTGTAAAAACCTTGCACCTCGCCCGGCGCCAGTTCTGGTGGCCCGGTATGAGGCGACAGATCGAAGAGTACATACAGCATTGCCATACGTGTGCCGTGGCCAAACCCCGGCCCGGCAAGCCAGCGGGGCTTTTACAAGCAGTGACAGATCCTTGCCGGCCATGGCAGGACATAGGCATGGACTTCATCGTGGACCTGTCAGAGAGTCGGGGGTACACCGTGATATGGACTGTGATTGACCTCTTCTCCAAACAGGCCCACTTTGTCCCGTGTAAAGGTCTGCCGTCGGCTTGGCGGCTGGCGTGGTTGTTCATAACGCACGTTTACTGCCTACACGGAGCACCTAGGTGCATCATCTCGGACCGGGGGGTGCAATTCACTGCCAGGTTTTGGTGGGAGTTCCTCCAGTTTGTTGGGTCGTCCCAGGGGTTAAGCTCTGGGTATCATCCCTGCACAAACGGTGCTGCTGAACGAGCCAACGCTGCGGTGGAACAGTATTTACGCAGTTACATTTCATACCAGCAGACGGACTGGGTGGACCTACTGGCGTTTGCGGAGGTCGCCCACAACAATGCCGTACACAGTAGCACCGGCTTTCCACCGTACACGGTGGTGTCAGACTACGATTTCACCCCCATCCCAGAATGCAACCAGGACACGTCGTCCCCCTGCCAGCCTAGGGAATGGATGTCGCAAATCAAGAAGGCGTGGGCGGCAACCAAAGAGGCACTGGAAAAGAGGGGTAGCATTTCTAAGGCTCAGGCGGATAAGAAGCGCCAGCCATTCAACACCCCAGGGGTTGGGGACTGGGTGTATTTATCCACCAAATATTTACGGCTGCAGATACCAAGCAAGAAATTGGGCCCTAAATTCATAGGGCCTTTCCAGGTTACCCACGTTATCAATCCGGTGACGGTGCGACTCAGGTTGCCTAAATTCCTTGGCAGGGTACACCCCGTCTTCCACGGGAGTCTTTTGAAACCAGCACCCATTCCCGTCAGGGTGGGGGTAGCGGCCCCGGGCCCTGTGTGTGATGGGCAATACAAAGTACAAGACATCCTGGACTCCAGTGTGCGGAGGGGGAGGCTACAGTACTTGGTATTATGGAAGGGGTACCCGGCCACGGAGGCATCATGGGTGGCGGAGCCAGACGTTCAGGCACCGCGGCTGGTTATTACATTCCACCGTAGATACCCAGGCAAACCCAGGGGAGGGGGTCAAGTGGAACCCGCCGCTCTCCTTGGTACCCGTGTAACATCTCTGTCTTGCCTTCCAGGAGGAGCCTTGGTAAGAGGGGCCGACTGTCAAGCCCCTTGGGCTCGACAACTCGCGGGAAGCCGGGGGAGCACGTGTACCAGCCGCGCGAGACGGCTGGAGGCCATTCCATGCCCACGGCTCCGGCAACTGCAGCGGAACAGCCGGGAACCGCCACGGTCTCAAGGGGCGGCTGCTCCGGAGGCTCCCGCAGCGCCGGGGAGCACGTGTACCGGCCGGACGAGACAGCCGGAGGCCATTCCATGCTCATGGCTCTGGCGGCGGCAGCGGAACAGCCGGGAACCATCGCGATCTCGAGGGGCGGCTGCTCCGAAAGCTCCCATAGTGCCCACACCCGCGGAGTCGCTGGGAAGGCCCGCGGGCGTGCAGGCAGACAGCCGCCTCCTCCGACAGGACTTCTCTGTTGCCTGCTCAGCGGCGGCAGCACCGGGCGGTCTGCGTCCACGCTCGGGCGACGGGGGCTGGGGGGGGTTGCGGCGTGGGGCAAAAGGACGGTGGAGGGGAACATTTCCAGGGCTCCAGGCCATGGGGTAGGGGGGTTTTGGGATTGCACCTACCTGCGCGCTGTATGGTCCCTGGGGCCAGGGGAAGAGGCACGGTGTGGGGAACTGGGAAAAGGGGTGGGGTTTTACGCAGACTCAGCCGGATGCTGGTCTGCTCAGGGAAGGGTGGAGCTAATTACCCAAAGTTTAAAAAGCACGTTGGGGGTGAGTGACTCCCAACGCTGACTTTGTTTTTGCATGGACTTTCTGCAGTAAAGAAAACTCCTGCCGTCAACCGTGCCACGTTGTCGTCATTCTTGTTGCTAGTTGCGTGGACGGGTTTGACAGCCAGATCTGTTGTGAACAAAGCTCCCCTCATCTGTGACTTGATCGAGGAGGAACACGCGGATCTGGCATGCATTACCGAAACCTGGTTGGGCTCAGAGGGAGGTGTCCCTCGGACTGAGCTTTGCCCTCCGGGTTTCTGTGTGCTTCATCGGCCGTGGACTCAGGGTAGGGGTGGGGGTGTGGCGGTGGTTATATGAGAGACCTTATGTCCACGGGAAACTACTGTTGTACAGATGGGCGGGAGTGAGTCACTCCTCCTGAGGTGCGGCCCTGGGGCTCAGTTGGGCTTGTTGCTGACATACCTGGCACCCAGCACTGTAGCATCGGCCCTACCCGAGCTTCTCAACATGCTTTCAGGGTTGGTGGATGAGTTTCCCAAACTTATAGTTTTGAGGGACTTTAACCTTCCTTCCCTGGGGGGATCGTCAGAATTAGCTCGGGAGTTCATGGCCTCCATGACGGCCATGGACCTGACCCAAATAATTCAGGGTCCGACTCATGAGGGGGGGGGGCACACTCTCGACCTAGTTTTTCTATCTGGACAGTGGTTTGATGATCTGGGAGGGGGCTCGCCAACTATTGTCCCCCTGTCATGGTCCGATCATCATCTCCTGCGGCTGGTCTTCTGTTTTGCCACCTCTCGCTGCTGGGCTGTGGAACCGACCAGGTGGTTCTGCCCCAGGCGCCTAATGGATCCGGAACGGTTCCAGACGGCGCTTGAGTCTATACCTATCTCCCTCACTCACAGCCCGGTTGATGCCTTGGTGGAAGCCTGGGAAAGGGCGGCCACTGAGGCGCTTGACCGTGTTGTACCCTTGCGACCCCTGATCTGGCGCAGATCCCGTTGGGCTCCATGGTTTTCTGTGGAGCTCCCGGAGATGAAGCGTCGGAGATGGAGTCTGGAGAGCTGTTGGAGATCCAGCCATTCTGAATCTGACCGATTGCGGTTGAGAGCTGCTACGAGGACTTACCTCACGGTGATGAGGAAGATGAAGTCTAACTATTTTGCTGCCCGCATCGCGTCCGCCAATAATCGCCCGGCCGCCGTGTTTAGGGTGACTCGCTCCCTCCTTAATCGGGAGGTGAGGGAGGAGCCCTTGCAGGGGCAGGCCGAGGAGTTTAGTTACCATCTTGCGGACAAAATCGCTCAGATTCTGGCCAGTCTGGACTCTGACTGGGCAGAGTCTGATGGGGAGGAATCGAGTGGTCTTGAGAATGTCATTTGGAGTGAGTTTGATCCTCTTACCCCAGATGAGGTGGACAGGACCATGAGGAGACTGAGTTCCACCACGTGTTTATTGGACCCGTGCCCCTCCTGGCTGGTGTATTCAGCTCGGGAGGAGACACGAGGCTGGTTCCAGGCAGTAATAACTGCTTCTTTGACAGAGGGTACCTTCCCTACTGCCTTGAAAGAGGTGGTGGTGAGGCCCCTTCTCAAGAAGCCTGCTCTGGACCTGGCTATTTTGAATAACTATCATCCAGTCTCCAACCTTCGCTTTTTAGCAAAGGTTGTTGAGAGCGTGGTGGCGCATCAGCTCCCTTTGTTCCTGGAGGAAACTGATTATCTAGACCCGTACCAATCGGGCTTTAGGCCCGGGTGCAGCACAGAGACGGCATTGGTCATACTGGTTAATGATTTCTGGCAGGCCCGGGACAAGGGTTGTTCCTCTGTCCTAGTCCTATTAGACCTCTCAGCGGCTTTTGATACCATCGACCATGGTATCCTACTGCGGCGTCTCAGAGGGTTGGGAGTGGGGGGCACTGTTTTACAGTGGTTCTCCTCCGACCTTCTGGGCCGTTCGCAGACGGTGTTGATGGGAGGGCAGAGATCCGCCCCTAGGCCTCTCGTTTGTGGAGTTCCTCAGGGGTCGGTTCTCTCTCCCCTCTTGTTCAACATCTATATGAAGCCGCTGGGTGAGATCATTCGTGGTTTCGGGGTGGGGTATCATCAGTACGCTGATGATACCCAGCTTTTTCTTTCCACCCCGAACCAACCCAGTGATGCCCTCGATGTGATGTCCCGTTGCCTGGAGGCGGTCTGGGTCTGGATGGGGAGAAACAGGCTTCGTCTCAATCTCGCCAAGACTGAGTGGCTGTAGATACCGGCATCTCGGGAGAACCAGTTTTGTCCATCGTTAACTATGGTGGGTGAGGTGTTACCCCCCGTTGATAGGGCTCACAACTTGGGCATCCTCCTGGATTCACGGCTCAGTTTAGAAGACCACATAGGAGCCGTGACTAGGGGGGCTTTTGTCCAGGTTTGTCTGGTGCGCCAGGTGCATCCCTATCTGGACCGAGATGCCCTACGCACAGTCACCCATGCGCTCATGACCTCCCAGCTAGACTACTGCAACACTCTCTACATGGGGCTGCCCTTGAGGACCACTCAGAGGCTTCAGCTGGTACAGAATGCAGCCGCGCGAGTTGTGATGGGAGTCTCCCAATACTCCCGTGTAACACCTCTTCTCCGCACGCTGCATTGGCTTCCAGTTGCCCTCTGGGTGAGATTCAAGGTGCTGGTGATGACCTATGAAGCCCTGCATGGCATGGGTCCAGGTTATCTTAGGGAGCACCTACTGCCAGCATTAACTTCCCATCGTCCTGTGCGCTCCCATAGACAGGGCCTCCTTAGGGTGCCAGCGGTTAGGGAGTGCCGGCGGGTGATCCCCAGAGGGCATTTTCTGTGGGCGTGCCTGCCCTTTGGAATGATTTACCTGTGGAACTCCGGACCGCCCCCGATCTGCTTTCATTTCGCCGGGACCTGAAAACCTGGCTTTTCGATCTATCAGGCCTGGATTGAAGGGGTTTTAGCTTTTTAATATTGTTTTAATTGTTGGGCTTTAATTAATTTAATTCATTTTAATTTTATATTATCTTTTTATATTGTCTTTTATATGCTGACCTGTAAACCGCCCTGAGTCCTTCAGAAATAGGGCGGTATAGAAAACTAATTAAATAAATAAATAAATAAATATAAGCTTTGCTTGCATCCCAAACCATTTCAATAGAAGTACCCTTATGTATATTTATATTAAAAAATTCTTTCATCTGTTTTTTACATTCTTCCACATTTTCTTGATATCTGAACAAATTTTCATTCAGTCTCGAAGACCTCCTATCTCCACTCTCTTTTTCCAGTTCCAGCCATACTGCACTATGATCTGATAGAGTTCTTGGACATATCTTAATCTTCTTAATCCTAGAAAAAAAATCATTAGTAGTTAATACAAAATCAATCCTAGAAAAGGATTGGTGTCTATCGGAAAAAAAAGTAAAATCTTTTTCTTGCAAATTTCTTTCTCTCCAAACATCTCTCAATTCCAAGTCATCTTTCATCTCAAAAAAAGATTTAGGCAATCTAGCATGATTTGGTATACTTCTGAAAAGACCTTTTTTCCCTTTTTGTGCATCCAGGACACCATTCCAAACTCCCATCAAAATACACGATTTATAATCCCATTGAATTATCTTGGTATGTAAAAGTTTATAAAATTCTCCTTGCTGTTGATTAGGAGCATATAATCCAACCAAAAGTATTTTCTTGCCTTCTATTAACAATTCAATTATAACATATCTTCCTTGTTTGTCTGTTTCAATTAAATTAGCTGTTAAATTCTTCTTCATGTAAATAACTACTCAATTTTTCTTATCTGGAGCAGACGCACTAAACTGTGTACCCAATCTAAAGTTTATAAAATATTTTTGATCAGCTGCTCGAATGTGCGTTTCCTGTAAACAAATAACATCATTTTTAAATTGTTTCAAATACTGAAAGACATTCTTTCTCTTGTGTGAGGAATTTAATCCATTAACATTACAGGTTAGAAACTTTGTCGCCATCAAGCCCTTGAAATGCAGCTAAAATGTCTGCTCTTATTTCAGTATTCCTCTCCTCAATAAGTTCAGCTATTTGCTGGGATTGAATTTTTAAAGCATCTTGTAAATCTTTTATTGTTAATGCGGGTGCGGGTGCCACAGGAGGAGGCATGAAAGCCTGTAATTAAGAATGCTGAACTGGTGAAGCACCAGCACTTCTAGGAACTTTAGTTGGTTTAGATGCCATCTTAACACCGAGTTAATTTCTGTTGCGCACTTTCACTTTCCACATCGCTTGCAACTTTTTCTTTCAAAGTAAACAGAGTTAAAGTTCGAATACTTGCTGTTTCAATATTCTCCTGCACAGCTCTGCCTGCATCCAGGTAATCCAAAGTAAATTATTGATTTCAGGGATGGTTGCAGCATCCTGCTCCGCTCCAAAGCCTTGGAGCAGAGGAGTCCCCGAGTCCAGAGCTAATTCAGGCTTTGGGGGGGCTCTCACTCTTCAACCCCCAGAATTTTAACTCTGGGGGTCTAGGGGAGCTCTACCCCTACCTAAACGCTCACCCCCCCTTCTCCCAAGGAGAGGGTTTCCGAGCTGCAAAACAGCTGATCGTCTCTGTTTTAGCGGCTCCAACGGAATACAACGGGACTGACAGCTGGAACGGCCACCATCGATGGAGCCTTGCCACCCGGAAGCCTCTCTCCAATTTTCTTGAAAAGATCTCTGGTCCTCCCTATTTTATTGTTTTCTTCTACCATATTTTCCGGCGTATAAGACGACTTTTTAACGCATGAAAATCTTCTCAAAAGTCGGGGGTCATCTTATACGCCCAGTCGCCTTATACGCCGGAAAATAGTAAATCCTCATGAGCAGAGACGTTAGTGGAAACGGACAAATCCAGCGCTCGAGAATGGCGAAAGACGGCCTCCTCATAAATAAACTGAACAGCCCAACCGAGGCTGAGGCTCCAGCTTACCAGCGTCCTAGGGCAGCAGACCCCCCTTTTTTTTTTTTTGGAAGGGAGCGGGAGTCAAGCGCGTGCAAAGCCGCCGGCGCTTGGCGAGCACGAGAGCTCAAGGGAGCGCGGGAAGCCAGGCGGAGGCTGACCTGACATGTTCGCGCAGAGCTGAGCTTCACCTGACCCTGAGAGTTTGACTTCAGGGTGTGGTGCCGTGGCCAGACCTATAGCAACACCCGCCCGGGAAGGCGCAGCTCGGGAATTGCGACAGGCAGACCGTAGCGGAAAGCTGGTGCTGGGGCTTCAGCAACCTGGGGCCGCCCCTCCGCCCTGAAGTAGAAGGCGGCCTTGGGGAGGGGGTGTGTGAATCTCAAACTTGCGGTGCAGGGCTGAGCCCGTTTCCTTCACCACCACCACCACCGCGCCCTCCGCCGCCCTGTTCATTAACTAACCTACGGAAAGAACCGCCTTCTTTCAGACCTGGTGCCTTCCCAAAGTGTTGGGCCACAATGCTCGTCACTCCTGGCCGAAACAGCCAGCGCGTGTGGCTGAAGTAGAAGGGCGCGCCAAGGCGAGAGGAGACGAGGTTTAGGCGAGGCAGAGCAAAGCT
>JAKJMR010017002.1:0-40823 GCA_024449315.1 Daboia siamensis
CTTCTCATCCAGCTTTTCATCTATAATCTCAGCTATTTGCTGCGATTACTTTTCCAAACCTTCTTTCATCACATTCTGCAAATCTTTAACTGTCAGAGCTGCTGTGGGTGCAGGTGCAGGGGGCAATAAAGCTTGCAACGAAGACTGCTGCACCGGGGAAGCCCCCGCACTTCTAAGAACTTTGGAAGATTTAGCCACCATTTTCACCCACTATTGCCTGCTACGCACTTTCACTTTCAAAGTCTGCAAAGTCCATTGAGCTAAAGATCAGAAGTCCACTTTCACCTGAATCTCCTGTATCGCTCTGCCTGCATCCTCATTCTCCAAAATTCCTTCCTGCTGGCAGGGATGGTTGCGAACACCCTGTTCTGCTCCTAAAAACACGGAGCAGAGACGCCGCGCAGTCCGGAGCAAACCCAGGCTTCGGGGGGGCTCAGTCCTTCAGCCGCCAGAACTTTAGATTCTGGCGGCCCCGGAGAGCTCTACCCCTACCTGGGTACTCGCCCCCTCCTCTTCTCCCGAGGAGGGGGCTTCCGAACCGCCAAAACAGCTAATTGGCGCTGTTTTCGGCGGTTCTACAGAGCCGTGGGGCTGACAGCCTGCAAATGGCTGCCTCCGGCGATGCCTTACCACGAAAGTCCCTATAAAAAAAAAAAAGAAAAAAGAAAGAAAAGATTGAGGAGTTGTTGGCCAAATACAAAATGGCAGAATCTAACCCAACGCGTAGCCCAATACAAAGTGACTATTACAGTCACACTCACGAGGACAGTCCTGACTTCACAGATAATAAGCTTTACAGATCTGTGATTGGCTCCTTGCTATATATTTAGCTGTGAATCTTTAGCTGTGAATCTATTGTCCAGGCATGTGGAACACCCAAAGGAATTCCACTGGACTGCTGTTAAGAGGGTACTTAGGTAGCTCAGGGGCACGGCTGATGCTCTCCTTGTGCTGGAGCCAGAGAAGGGGAAGACGGCCCAGCTCTCCACTTACTCGGATGCAGACTGGGCTGGTGACACCAAGAGTAGACGGAGCACCTCTGGTTTCCTCATATTGCTGAATGGCTGTTCTATCCATTGGCATGTTAGGCAGCAAAAATTTGTTTCTTGCTCCACAGCCAAGGCGGAATATGCCAGTCTGTCGGACACGGCCAATGATTTGATTTGGTTCGATGCTCTGGTAATGAGCATCTGGGCACCTCCTCCTCTGCCCATCCAGATTCAAGAAGACAATACGGCCGCAATTGGGATCTCGGGGGCATACGCGGTGGGCTCAAGGTCCTGCCACATAGACATCCGCTATAAAAATATCAGGCAGCTTGCCAGAATGGGGT
This sequence comes from Daboia siamensis, assembly GCA_024449315.1. Taxonomy (NCBI): domain Eukaryota; kingdom Metazoa; phylum Chordata; class Lepidosauria; order Squamata; family Viperidae; genus Daboia; species Daboia siamensis. Next base: position 1,334 of record JAKJMR010017002.1, read on the forward strand.
TCATACATGTCAGACATTGTAGCACAACTGACCAGCTAGCTGACCTGTTCACCAAACCTATACCCATTGACCGGCACAACCTTCTGTGTAAGTGTTTGTGTTTGGTCTTCTGAACGTGTATCTGTATGTCTATGACACCTGCTCGCCCCCTCACATACACTCACTGGTCCCTGTCATTGGCTGGCAAGAAGGGGAATTGTTAGATGTTTTTGTGCTAGCCATGGCAGTTCCCCAAAAGGTCATCAGATGGAAGCAAAGAGGCACCTTTGCTCCCACTGGTGGGTCAGGGGTCTCTGGCCCCTGCAGCCCCATTGGAGAGAGTTAATGGCCCTCCAGCCCCCTCACTCTCATTGGTAAGGGAGGGCCCAGGAACCCCATAAAAACCTCTGCACAGGAGCTGCTCTTTAGCTCTTGTTCTAGCTCCCTTTGGGACTGATCCATGGGCTCAATCCAGGCATGGGTGCCTCCATGCCAGGGAACTCTTTCTCTCTGCTTTATATCTAAATAAAGCTTCACCTGATTGCATCCCTGCGTGCTGCCTTTTTCTTGGAAGCACCTCAATGAGCCATCGGTCTCGTGAGGCCTCTCACAGAAAAGGCCATTCAAAGGTGTTGGGGACTTTCACAAGGAGTGGACTGAGGCTGGAGTCAGTGCATCAAGAGCCACCACACACAGACGGATCCTGGACATGGGCTTCAAATGTCGTATTCCTCTTTTCAAGCCGCTCCTGAACAACAAACAACGTCAGAAGCGTCTTACCTGGGCTAAAGAAAAACAGACCTGGTCTGTTGCTCAGTGGTCCAAAGTCCTCTTTTCTGATGAGAGCAACTTTTGCATCTCATTTGGAAACCAAGGACCCAGAGTCTGGAGGAAGAATGAAGAGGCACACACTGCAAGATGCTTGAAATCCAGTGTGAAGTTTCCACAGTCTGTGTTGATTTGGGGAGCCATGTCATCTGCTGGTGTTGGTCCACTGTGCTTCCTTAAGTCCAGGGTCAACACAGCGGACTACCAGAAGATTTTGGAGCACTTCATGCTTCCTTCTGCAGACGAGCTTTATGGGGATGCTGACTTCATTTTCCAGCAGGACATGGCACCTGCCCACACTGCCAAAAGCACCAAAACCTGGTTCGATGACCGTGGGATTACTGTGCTTGATTGGCCAGCAAACTCACCTGACCTGAACCCCATAGAGAATCTATGGGGCATTGCCAAGAGAAAGATGAGAGACATGACACCAAACAATGCAGAAGAGCTGAAGGACGCTATTGAAGCGTCCTGGTCTTCCATAACATCTCAGCAGTGCCACAGACTGATAGCTTCCATGGCATGCCGCATTGAGGCAGTAATTGCTGCAAAAGGGGCCCAAACCAAGTACTGAGTACATATGCATGCTTATACTTTTCAGAGGTCCGATATTGTTCTATGTACACTCCTTGTTTTATTGATTGCATGTAATATTCTAATTTTCTGAGATTGGGAAAATGCTGGTACGCCAAGTCATGATGATACGCGGCTTTATCGACTCTGTCAATGGGCTTTCACCAGTCTTTATATGCCCCAGTTGAGGTTAGCCATGCAATGAAATTAGTACCGGGTCTGGCAAAGTTCATTCCCGGTAAATGCATCTCTCCCAGGAATTTTGCCCACAGAAGCTTTATCTTACTAGTGATGGAGTTCAACGATGAAACCAAATCACCTCCGGTTGGAGGCATCTTTACAAATTGTGTTTTTGTCGAGCCGCACATGGCACACTTCCCACAAAGCATAGGTCTTCCATTTTTGCTAACAAAGTTTTGAAGGTCACTCCTTGTGCTCTTGCTTCTATACCTTACACAATACAGCATCACCATTTTAAATATGTAACATTTAAAATGGAAGTACAATAGAATAGAATAGCATAGAGCTGGAAGGGACCTTGGAGGTCTTCTAGTCCAGCCCCCTGCTCAAGCAGGAGAACCTATGCCATCTCACACAAATGACTGTCTAGTCTCTTCTTAAAAATCTCCAGTGATGGAGTGCCCACGATTTCTGGAGGCAAGCTGTTCCACTGGTTAATTGTCCTCACTGCTAGGAAGTTTCTCTTTAATTGCAGGTTGCTTCTCTCTTTGATCAGTATCCAACCATTGTTTCTCATCCTTCCCTCTTGTGCTTTGGTGAATAACGTGACCCCTCTTCTTTGTGGCAGCCCCTCAAATACTGGAATACTGCTATCATGTCTCCCCTATTTCTTCTTTTCTTTAAACTAGCCAAACCCAAGTCCCACAGCCATTTTTGTATGTTTTAATCTCAAAGCGTTTGAGCATCTTAATTGCTCTTGTCTGAATTTTTCCCAAACTCTCAACAATATTTTTTTGTGATATGGTGACCCCAATTGGCTGCAGTATTCCAGGTGTGGTCTTACTAGGGTTTTATAAAGTTTTATAAAGTGGTAATAATACTTTGTGTGATTTTGATTCTATGCCTCTGTTTATACAGCCCAGGATTGTATTAGCCATTTTGGTTGCTGCTGCACACTGCTGGCTCATAGTCAAATGAACATCCACTAGGATTCCAAGGTCCCTCTCACAGTTACTATTTTTGAGCCAGGTCTCACCCAATTTGTACTTGTACCTTTGATTTTTCCTGCTTAAATGTAAGACTTTGCTTTTCTCCACATTGAAACTCGTTTTGTAGGATAGGGCCCATTGTTCAAGTTTGTCAAGATCTTTTTGAATCCTGAGTTTGTCTTCTAGGGTGTTGGCTACTCCTGTTAGTTTGGTGTCATATGCAAATCTGATGAGTTCCCCTTCAATTCCCTCATCTAAGTCATTTATGAAGATATTGAAGAGTACTGGCCCTAAGACGGAACCTTGTGGTACCCCACTGCTTACTTCTCTCCATGTGGATGTGGTGCCATTGAGGACTACTCATTGAATACAATTTGCCAGCCAGCTACAGATCCATCTGGTGGTAATGTTGTCTATTCCACCTTTTTCTAGCTTACCAAGGAGTAGGTTGTGGTCTACTTTATCAAATGCCTTACTGAAATCTAAGTATACTATGTCCACAGCATTTCGCTGTGTAATAGATATCTCATGCAATGTTGTTGTTGTTAGTTGCGAAGTCGTATCCGACCCATCGCGACCCCATGGACAACGTTCCTCCAGGCCTTCCTGTCCTCTACCATCTTCTGGAGTCCATTTAGGCTCACGCCTACTGCTTCAGTGACTCCATTCAGCCACCTCATTCTCTGTCGTCTCCTTCTCTTGCCCTCAACCTTTCCCAGCATTAGGCTCTTCTCTAGTGAGTCCTTCCTTCTCATTAGGTGGCCAAAGTATTTGAGTTTCAACTTCAGGATCTGGACTTCTAAAGAGCAGTCAGGGTTGATCTCCTCTAGGACTGACCGGTTTGATCGCCTTGCAGTCCAAGGGACTCGCAGGAGTCTTCTCCAGCACCATAGTTCAAAGGCTTCAATTCTTTGGCGCTCAGCCTTTCTTATGGTCCAACTTTCACTGCCATACATTGCAACTGGGAAGACCATAGCCTTGACTATACACAATTTTGTTGGCAGGGTGATGTCTCTGCTTTTTAGTGTGCTATCTAGATTTCCCATGGCTTTCCTCCCCAGGAGCAAGCGTCTTTTAATTTCATGGCTGCAGTCCCCATCTGCGGTGATCTTGGAGCCCAGGAAAATAAAGTCTGTCACTACCTCCATTTCTTCCCCATCTATTTGCCAGGAATTGAGAGGGCCGGATGCCATGATCTTGGTTTTCTTAATGTTTAGATTCAACCCAACTTTTGCACTCTCCTTCTTCACTTGCAACAAGAGGCTCTTTAGTTCCTCTTCACTTTCTGCCATTAGAGTGGTATCATCTGCATATCTTAAGTTGTTGATATCTCATGCAGTGATGTATTATCAAAAAGATTGATAAGAGATCTCATTGTTGGAAGGAGTGGTTGTGGAAAAACAACTTGAATCTTCTCTTATGCCCCAAATGGTTAGACTACAACAAACTACAAGTATTTAGCAAGTCTCTGTTTCAACCAGTGTACAGGATCATCAAGAAAGCATTCAAAGAGAAACTATTGAAAGAACCAATCATTAGACTGATTGCAAACTATGATGAGATCATGCGACTTAATGTATCTCTGGCTGAAGTAATTGAAGAAATGACAAAAGACACAAGTAGACCGGCCGACATCGAATGCAAGTTCTTTGAAATGGCGGACAATGTGCCAGACCCGAGAGACCTAGACATATCAAAGAAGAACCTGATAATTTTTGATGACATTCTGCTGGAAAAGCAAAACAAGTGTGAACTGTATTACACAAGAGGCCTTCGTAGCAACATAGACTGCTTTTACCTCACACAAGGCTACTTTGAACTTCCAAGGCAAACCATCTGAAGGAATTCGAATTTCATCTATTTCTGCAAGATGAAAAAAGTGTTAATCATAACTATTATGATTATGTGTCAGAAGACATGTCTATTGAAGAGTTTACAAGGGTTTGTGAAACCACCTGTGAGCAGCCACATGGGTTTGTCGTTATAGATTTATCAAGTGGGAGAGATGGGGTAAGTACAGATTGGGATTCAACAACTTTTATATTTCGCATTTAAAAATGGATATTTCGCTTCTGGAAAAGATTGCATGCAACACCGAGCTGAAATCTTCATTCTCCATACTGCTGAGTGAAAAAAGCACTCAAATTAGAATCAAATTTAGACCGCTGATACAATTTGACAAAAAAAAAGAAATGGCTCTAGTGAACCTCGAAACATATTATTCATTCCCAAACATCGACGTGAGCAACAACTTTAAGTACTTGCCAGATAATGGCACAACCTGAGTCAACATAAACATGCCGGAAAGATCGTACGAACTTACAGACATAAATGATTACATACAGAGAATAATGAGAGAGACCAGGGACTCCAACTCTATCACAGATGAGCCTTACATAAAAATAGAGGCAAACAACAGCACGCTAAAATCTGTACTCAACATACTGTCTCGATACAAAGTCAACTTTACGACAGCAAATTCTATCAGAATCGTCTTAGGCTTTGACTCACAAGTATACGTGGAAGGCTGCCACGAATTGGAGAACATCATTAACATACTGAATATAAACAGCTTGAGAGTAACCAACGATATAATCAGATCATCGTACACTAACAGCTCAACAGAAAATATTATATATAGCTTCATCCTGAAAGTAGGACCTGGGTACAAGATCATCAAAGAACTGGCTAACTTGACATACCTTCCGATCATCGTGGGCACAATTTCAGAGATGGAAACAAAGCTTGTTGATCAAGACAGGAAGCTCATCAACCTGTGCAGCGAAGAACTGTCTGTAAGTTTTCACATATGAGAAGTATAATATTTTTACACATATAAAATGAGTTGATACATAAATGTGAAAGTAAACGTTAGCGAAGGGCAAAAGAACAAGATCAAATGCTTTATTCAAGCAGGATCTTCAGCGTCTATTCACCTATCACATTCAAATTTATCAGGAGAGCACGTGCTGGCATTAACTCAAGTGCAAGTTAACAAAATGGCAAAGGCGTACCAAAGCGGCATAGGAACAATGATTAAAATGTCTAAAATGCAGCTAGAGCACAACGCAATTGTTGAGGGAGCTTTTATCGGAGCTATTTTGCCTATGCCAGCTACTGCAGGTAAATTCCTTCTATCGAGCGTATTACCATCACTCACTACCAGGGCATTAATGGGTATAGGAGCCTCTGCCAGCAATAAACTCATCAATGGCTCTGCAGTTTACATCAAAATGGGAGGTTCCATATGTAAGATGGTCCCACAAGCTTCTGGGTTGTATCTTCAACCATACCAGAAAGGATCGGGAATAACGGGCGATGGACTCTACCTCAAATCGGGAAACGGTTTTGTTCCAGTTACCACCTCAGGATTGGTCACCTGCGATTCACAAGTTTCAAGAGCTATTTCAAATGTGCCGCTGATAGGACCCTTGCTTTCAATGATAATTTAATTTAGGTAAATTAAAATCGAAGGTCACAAATATAGGCTTCAAAAGATTAATGAAATCCAAAATGAGATTGTCTCGGAGTGAGAAAAGCACACAGTGTTGTTAAAAAAGTATCACAGAGTGGCTAAAGTTATCAACGGACTAGTCAATGCTCTTGTGGCTTTGAAGGGCCTGGGTGTCGCAGGAATTGGAGTTTTAAGCACAATCATTGACGCACCAGTAGAACTAGTGATGGAGGGAGTTGCTTTGGGAAGAGGTTTGTTGTCAATTATAGGCAGTCAGGTCAACAAAAAGCTATCAGTGAAGGCAGAAAAGCACAAAAAGATCAAAACGCTCACAGATGCAAAGCTCAATACGATAAGCGACCACATTTCCAAAGCGCTGAAGGACGAACAAATTTCAGACAAAGAATACTCTCTCATCCTGAGCAAGCTAGAAAATTTAACCAAATGAAAGAGGAAATCAGGTCAAAGATCAAAATTAGCATTGATGAAGAGACAAAACAATTGTTCATCGCCCAAAGTCGCAAAGACGTGTTAATGTCATTTGGTAAGAAGCTAAACGTGAAACGCAAAACATGAAACATTATGTTGTTTACTTAAAAATGTTGTTCTTAAAGATATCATATCGCACAAAGAGAGACTTTATCGTGGAGGAGTTTCTAAAGACAAAGAGAAACATTCAACAATTTTTTTATCTGAAAAGCTCGGTGATATTGGCTTACAAAGAGAGCTAATGAAGCTTTACAAACCCATAACCGAGTCACAATTGGCGTTAATGAATGCTTTAACATGGAAAGCGCTTCAGACACCGCTGGTGGTGACATTTCCTAATTATCCAAGCATAAAAGCAGAAATGGATGCCATAGAAGAAAGTCTATTAAAAATAGGACCAACGGCTGCCCATTACCTGAGTCGATTGCGAGCAAAACGTCGACAGATAAAACATTCAGGTTGTATGACAGAGACAGAAAGTTCTACATCAGTGATGTCAAAGTTGTTACTTCAGGGGATGATATCATCATTGGAAATGATAAATATAATGAGTCAGTGGGCTTATGGGAATTAGTAACATCGAATAGTCCAGGTAGAGGAGTTTACACTTCAGAAGACTTTGAAAACTACCAGGACATTTTACTTAAAACTAATGCCATCATCAATCCATCAACTAGAAAGGTTAAGTCTAGTTCTGGTGAAAAATACATGCAAATTATCAAGCCTATGTACGATGAGTATTTAAAGCCTCATAGAAAAGTGACCAGAGAAGGAATCGTGTTGATGCCTTCGGATTCAAAGTTGCTAAGTGAAATGCTTAGTTTACGAATGGCGAGTTATAAGGCGGGCAACATGGGAGTAAGAAATGAGATTGTACACATATCAGATGAACTGTTGAGACAAAAGATATTAAGCAAGGAGTCATATAAAAATTAATGTCGGTTCTTTAAAAAAATGCTGATTGTCACTAAACAAAGATATTAAAAGAAACATGTTATTGGAGGTGCTGGCCTCTTTGACACCGTCACGAGGTTTTTAAACGATTAGGTGTAGCTTCAAAGCTAACAAGAGCAGCACAGACAGAGTGAGGCAAGAAGGCTACTGAAGCAGGAAAATCAGCAGTAAAGCAGATCAGTTTACACGGTATAGACATTGGAAAAGACACGGCTATAGCTAAAGAGAAAAGATTAATCGATAGAGCTGCAATGTCTAAAAACCTTTAAAAAACAAAATATGGAGGAGGATACAACAAATATAAATAATCTGCTCACAGGCATGGGTGTTAAGCAGAATGCTATTGCTATTCAAGAGTTGGTGAAATGATTAAACACAGGTTAAAAATAATTTTTTGCAATATAAAATGACAACCATCATTGATGCATTCTCAAAACTTGGTGACGAGTTCTCAAGACTTGGTGATGAGTTCTCAGAAATTGGTGAAATGATTAAATGCACAAATTTAACCAAAAACAACGCCATCATTGACAGTCCTGGGTATAAGGAGTGGAACGATAGGCTTAAACAAGCCTGGAAGAAAACATTCAATGAGGACATGGACTTATAAAAAAAATCTTTGCTATATAAAATGTCTAGTCCTGGTGATATTCTTAGATTTACAGAACCTGTTCTAATCAATAAAGCCATAGAGAGTTTTGAGTTTCACAAGTATGAACCTGCCGCTCACACAAACATAAACACCACCGGTGAAATTTGTATCAACATAAAGATCTCTTTATTCTTCCTGCAAAAACTTATCTGCTGTTTGAGGGATGTTTGGTCAAACACAACAATCAAGCATATTCAAACACCAATCCTGTAGCTTTAGCAAACAACGGTTTGATGCACCTGTTTTTGCAGATTTCATACTACTTGTCAAGCCAAGAAATCAAGACCATATTTTATACTGGGCAGGCCACGATGATGCTTGGAATGCTAATGTACCCTGACGACTTTGCCAAGGCCCAGGGATTAAACCAGCTTTGGACAAAAGTTACTGCTGTGACGGCCACAATCACAACTCGGGATTTGCCATTCGTCAAGCGTACTTGATCAAAATGCCAAACGACAAAGGAACATTTCCGTTTGTCGTTCCTCTGAAGCACATTTTTGGGTTTTGCGACAACTACGACAAGATCGTCTACAGACTCAAGCACATGCTGACACTAGTTAGGAAGTCCGATGATGCAATCTTTCGGGCACAAGGAATTGAGGTCGAAAGGTAATGCTAGATAAAATTTAGTGGTTCATGCCACACATCGTTCTGTCAGATTTAGAACAAATGTGGTTGTTCAAAATGATCGAATCAAAGGATACGATACCGGTGGGTTTTCGATCCAGACACTGCAAAACTATAACAGTACTGCAATCGAAGATGTTCAGTTGGAGGTTGGGTGTCAGGACCTCATTGGAAAAGCCTAGGTGGATACTAGTTGCATTCCAGACTAATCATGCCAGTAGCCAAGAAGCAAAACATTCCATCTTTAAATATTGCAACCTCAAGAACCTCAAAAATGATAGCCTGCTGTTGACTACGACTTATCTTTTCCCAATCAACAATTTTCAAGAGCTTACTGGGATGCAGTGATGTTCAGTGATAATTATTACAGGATGGATCAACTAATTACGCAGAGCAACATCACCCCGGCAGAATTCAAAGATCTGTTCCTGATTATGGTGTTCGATGTAAGTAAGCACAGCAACAGACTAAAATTGTCGGTTGTAGACATTAACATCAAGGTGACATTCAATGAGGAGGTAAAAGCAGGAACTGAAGCTTTTGTGGTGGTTATTTCAGACAGGATGCTAAACTTTCAGTCTGATGGGTCAAAAATGTTTGATGGTTCAGTGAGGGCAAAGAGCAACCAGTTTTGCAAATTTCCCAGTGCAAGGGTGAATCTTTGGCCTGGTGTGAGATCCATACAACCCAGACGCCTGACTGCATCGTCACTGGACATTGTATCTCCAGTCTTTGAAACTGTGTTACTAGCATCCACATAGCGCTTAGTCGCAACATCTTGCACATTGGTCAGATCTGCTACATTAACGATCTTGTGAGAATCCAAATCAATATCATCAGTTGTGGCGTTACCACCATCGCATCTTAGAAATGCATTATTAACTTGCGATAAAGTAACTTGTCCAGAAACTATTCTTTGAGAGTCGCTGGTATCTGTTCTTTCAAACTTGTTGATGGACATTTTATATATATGTATACTTTATTTTTAATACAGTGTGTTTATAACCTCCTGAAATTTGTAGCCATCACTCAACGTTTTAAGCACAAAGAGACACAAATGGCCGCAAAATGTCTAGCTGTCCGACTTTATTCATTTCGTATTGTAGTACATGGGATGAGCCAAGTACCCAACGAGCTCATTGGGCGTTGATAACCCATAACTGTCAAAGTACAGCTTCTCGCTTCCTTTCTTGTACCAAGCGCTCCAGTGGCCTGAATTACCGGTTGAATCTACAGAATTTAATATTCCACACTCAATTTGTTTAGTCATTTTAGGCAACATATCACAAACAAAAGATCCTGTATAACATGTGATATGTATGTATTTATTTATTTGCTGCTTTGTCCAGTTCAAAGTTAGTTAATGGATGATTACGTAAAATTACGCCATCAACGTCAATACTTTTCACAAAGCTGTAGCTAATTTTGCATTAACTTTATTTTTATGTATTTTAAAAAGGTAGTTTTGTTATTCATTTATAACAAAACTTTTTGGGGTCTCAAAACCACATCTCTATAAGCTGCTTCTTGTCGTAAAGTGTGGTGAAGTGTAATTTGGGATGTGTATCTTTAGTGAAAATTAAAGGTAGGTCTTTTTTGGAAACTTTTGTGGCTGTAAACCCATGACCTGTAAGATGCTTCAGGTCGTACAGTAAGGCATGATGACAACCTTTGTTTTACCTCTTGGCATGTTTTTATAAAAAAAGAAATTTTGTACCTTGTAGTAACTGTGTGCAAGGGTGTGTATCTTATCCTTCATGATGACGCGTTTATTGTCGGCGCTTAAAGCGATCTTCTTAACCTCTTCTGTGTAGACGTGGAGGTGGGATCTAATGACATTCATCATTCTGTACTTTTTCTCATGACTGAACAGCATCTCTTTGTAGTCGTCATGAGAGATGGTTTTATCAATGACATTCTTCTTTACACCCTTGCACTTTTTGTACTTCTTCTCGTCTTCATGTCCCTTTAACATTTTGTACGAGTAAAGCTTGGCACTCAACCTGACAAACTCTTCAATTTGTTTTCCCTCAGCCTCGTCCTTGAACATACCAATCACTTTCTTATTAACCCCAGTTTTTATTCCAGACGGATGGTTCTTTGGGTAATGGCTCGTATCAAATAGTTTTTCCACGTCATCGGCGATTTCTGCGTATAAATCTTTGATCTTTAACTTATACATTAGACTGTTGGTGTTGGTGAACAACAACTTTGCTCTATCTGCATACTTGGGTTTTGTTGTGACCCCGGCCCCGGAAGGTGCTTTATCGTGGCATAACGACTCAGAGGATGAGTTGGAGGAGGAGGAAGCTGGCACGAGCAGCGTACTGGAAGGGCCGACTCTCTTGGTGAGTCAGCAAGAACTGACTGTGGCTGACGTGCCTATGGACCCCAGTCAAGCAGAGGGGGAGGCAGAACAGCAGGCAGAGGCCGGCAGCACTGAGGAAGAGCCTCTTTTGGATGCAAGGGAGAGACATAGAATACGTCGTCAACAACAGCAGCAATTGTTGCAATGTCCCAAGAGGTGTGGCCGAGAGATGTAGGGCCACACCCTACAGAGTATAAAAGGGGTGTGGCTGCGCAGGACAGGCATGGTGGACAATTTGTTGGCGTTTGAGTTTGGCAGCGTGTCTGCTTGTCTGTATCTAGGCTCTGAAGCTGCTGACCGTCTGCCAAGAACCTGGGAACATTGCCCGGTAATTACAACATTGCTGTCTGATATAAACTTTGGAGAGAGTTAACTGTTAGAAGTCCAGTTTTCATTTGTTCAGCTTATGTTTGGCTTCTGTTGGACTTTTGAGCCTCTTTGAGGCTACTCAGTGGGAGAGGACAGAACAGGTTTGATTTTAGTTGTAGTGGAAATCATACATCAATATCTTGCTCAAGTCCAGTATAGCCTCACCTAGACATATAGGTATGTCATATTCCAGCATTGTTTTTCTCATGTGAATGGCAATCAAGTTTTCGTCGAATATCATGAATCTGTCGTAGTTTGGTTGGGCGGTTAGTTTCAACAACTGTTTCTTGTTCGTAACCAACCGTATGTCGACACGATTTGCGATGTTTTCCATGGTCTTGCCAAAGACGCTGTTGTTCATGAGCTTTCTCGAAAGAATTAGCGGCTTTCATTCTCAAGCCAGTGTTCAGATTGATGTATTTGTTCAACCAGGGCTCTTCTTTGAACTTCTTTCTGCTGTGAATTTTGATGATCTTCATCCCGAGACTCTTGTACTGCACTGGTCTTTGCTGAGATTCTTTGTCAAAGCATTGAGGCTTGCAAGCATGAACCTGAAGTTGTCAACAAATCACAATTCTTACTTAATGATCACTTTTCTTTCTTCCTCATCTCTTTTTTCCTTCCTTAACACTTTTTTAACTTCCTTAATGAACTTGTCAAAAACAACCTCTCAGCTGAACGAAATGCATTTTTCCTTGTTATTTGGTATGCAATTTATGCTTTCATTGTTGTCGCCTTGCAGATTTTTGATGACTAGATGGCTGTCGTACCTGGAAAGGTTATGGAATATTATGGGGATAAACTTTAGCACTTTATATTTTGGATCACAACAATAGTGCACCACGCCTCTAAACTTTCCTGTATTTTTATTTATTTATTTTATTTATTTATTTAGATTTATATACCGCCCTTTCCCGAAGGACTCAGGGCGGTTTACAGGATATTTAAAAGAAAATCAATACAAAAGTTAAGGAAAAAAATCACTTTTGCCTTTTGAGGCTCTATTATATGTAATACTCATGTGCAGGGTGGGTGGGGCTTAAGGCAATGGGCCAATCAGTGCTTGTAGGTGGGGGTGGGTGGGTGGGGCTTAATCAGGTCATGTGACCTGTTTTCGACCAATCAGAGCTTGTGTGCAAAATGGGTAAAAAGAGGGGGTCAACTGAGCCAGACCCTCCCCCTGTACTACTGACACAATTTAGTGTGTATATAACCTTGCCTACTGTGTACTTGTCAGGCCCAATCCTAAAGATAACAAAATGAAGTCCAATTGAGTCCAATTCTTTTTTAAAAAAAATTATTAATTTTCTGTTATTACAAGTCATACGTGCTTAGTAAACAATGTGTGGTCTGGGTCCATTTGTTATTCAGTAATACATATTAACATCCTCAGCATAGATCTGTCCAATACTACACAGTCTGGTGTTTTCTTGATCCTCTCTTCTTCCAATTGTGTTTTCATTTTCCAAACACTGAGCAAATACAAATCTTACTACTATTAATGCATGCAAAATTAAGTATACACATCCTCATCATAATTTTCTAGCATTATACATAATAAAAATAGTATAGTTTGTAACATCTCTTCTCACCCACTTTAATTTTGCAATTAAAGTCCCCTTGTTAAGTCAATATCCTGTATTTCCAGCTCTTATTTAGCTTTCATTTCCACTCAGTATTCAAAGTATCTTTATCCGTTATAATTTTCTCAATGTTAGTTACATTTGGGTGACCAAAAGCTCCGCTTATACAAACCATTCTAGTATTTTCATATTTCCCCTATCATAAAGAATTGTGGTATCCTAAATATAAATCATATCTTTCTAATTATAGAACTCTTTTTATATTGAAAGGTTATCTGTTCTTTTAGCCATACTTAAATGCAGGTTTATTCATATGATGTCCCATCTGGTAAGTCAGATCTTCTATTTTCTTCAGTCTAACTCTGGCTTTCTTCCTTTGCCAAATAACTTTCCAAGTCAATGTATTTAGGTCACCAAAGGATTCTTCCTCTGTTTTTTGGATAGTGTTTGAAATAGGAAAGACAATTTCGGTAGAGTATTTTTGAGCGGGAGTTCAACCCATTTATATTCATTAAAGAACTCCCACTTTCCTTCTCCTTCAGCTTCTCTTTTCATTTCTTGTTTTCCAATTTCTAACATTTCACCTAACAGTTCTATAGTCCATTCAATAAGGTATTCTTCCTTATCCTCAGGTATATTTTGAGGTCTTAAGAAATAGGATATTTTTTCCATTTCCAGTATTATGGTTAAGTCTTCCAGATTTTTATCTGCATGTGCTAGTCTGTAATTTCCTTCCTTTAAATCCTCCATCTTTGGGTCAATTTCCTCTGATTTGTCTTCTGTTTTCTGACTTGCTTGTTCATTCTTTATATTCATTTTCTGAGGGTTTACTAGTTATAGGTTTAAGTTAAAGACTTGCTCATTTATATTGTCAAACTTCTTTTTAGTCTCATCATGGTTTCTTCTTGAGTCTTCTTTATGTGAAATAATTGCCTCTTGAATTTATTTCAGCATAGACCACATTTCCTTCTTGAAAATATTGGCTTTTTCTTGTTGGAGTGTCACTCCTACAGTTCCCTGATATACTGAGCTGGGGGTTTCAGAGGGAGATATTGAGGATGGTTTTTCCCCACTTTTAGCTAGGTATGAAACACCCATTTTGTTTTCCCCTTCCAGATATACTATTGTATTCCCCAAGTATTGGCCTTAACTGACACAACCAATCTTAGAATCAATACAGCAATGCAGCAGTGTCTCATAAAGTTCTAATAGTCTTTACGTGTAGCGTTTATAATCCAACAGGTCCCAAAATATAGGTCCACCACTAAAGGTAATATTTTGTAACAGTTCTTCTGTTCATTAGTTTAAAAATGATCAATCAGCCGATGTTTATAATCCAAAATGTTCAACCACCCTTAAAAAACAGTCCATAAGTCTCTCCTAGACAAAAGTAGCCAAAAATCAAATTTTCTTTTCACTCCAAATAGTTCTTAAAATTAAAAGTCAGTCTTCAGTCAATATTTGTAATCCAGGAAGGTCAGCAGGTTTCAAAACAATTATAGCTCCCACCCTGTAGAAAATAGCCCAAAGTTTTTTTCTCCGTTGCCAGCTGCTCTCTGTTGAACTAAGAGTCACCAAACATCAAAGAAGCTCAATAGTTATCTAAGTCTGAGCATTCTTCAAAGTTCACTCCAGCCATAACAACTATGGTGTTATTCCACCACTAGATGTCATTAAATATCCATTTTCCAACTCTTAAAACGAAAAGTTAATCTTAAAAGAAAATCTTAACAGTTTCCTCAGTTTTCAAGTTTGTCAAGGCTATAGCTTTGTATTACTTCCACTTTGATGTTATGTATTTTTATCCCCCATAAAAAATTAAAATGTCACTTCCATTTCTCTGGACGGGTGGGGCAGCAATCCCCTTCCTTCTCATGTTTGGGGTTTTTTTTGCTTCTTGGGAATTTGTCTTTTCCAGTTGCAAAGTAGTAAATAAAGGATCAATATTCTCACCCAGTTCCAAGCATGTTGTTTACGATCTGCTAATTAGTGCTTTCTTTATTCAGTTGTCAGTAGCTTCGGGCTGGCCACAGGAATGCAGCCAGTCTTTCCCCTGCCAGTTTGGAGGACTTTCCTTGGATCAAAAGGATCAACCGCCATCTCTCCGTGATCGACAAGAGACCCTTTCTTTTTCATCGCCTCTCTGGGGTGACTTTAGACCCCTTTAGGGCCCCCTGGCAGGTCAAAATCAGCCGTGGGGGAGCAGAGCTCCATTTTCCATCGGCTATAGTGCTACGACGCAAACCAGACTCCCAATTGAGTCCAATTCTTTATTTGCTTTATTTATATAATTATACTATATTATTTTTTTCCTTTAAGCTGAGATTTTGTTTTACTTTGCAAATTTTATTCATCTGTCATTTTAAATACATGTGAATTACAAAACATATCAAGAGGGCAACATCAAGATTAGCTACAGGAGGGAACAAAAAGAGAAGTTGACCTCTTAGAACAAAGAGGTGAGAGGTGGCCCAGCTGAGAGGTGGCCCAGCTGAGACCCAGCCCAGTGTTCCAACTGAGAGGTGGCCTGGTGACCCATCTGAGAGGAGAGAGAGCCGATCTGAGAGACAGAGAGGCAGCCCAGTGACCTAGCCTGACACCTGAGTAGAGGCAGTGCAGTACAAATGGAGGCCACAGAGCAGTGGTGAAATGGAACTAGGTGGCAGCAGACCAGCAGCTGTGAGCAGCATGGCAGACCTTGAGCAGCAGCAGTGCAGAGCTAAGTGGCAGAGGAGCAAAGTGCTCAGAGCACCGACTAAGAGCAGCACGGTGGACCAGCAGCAGCTAAGAGCAGCGCAGAGGACCAACTGAGTAGTAGCACCAACAGCAGCAGCTGAGAGCAGCGTGGCAGACCAACAGCAGCTGAGAGCAGGCGGCAGACCAACAGCAGCTGAGAGCAGGCGGCAGACCAGCTAAGTGGAGCAAATTGCCCACATCAGCACGTCGTACCTGAAAACCCCAGCAGTGGCCAGGCAACTAAAGGGCAAGAAAGCATGGAAGAAAAGGATAAGTGCAAAACACTTGTGGACAGGGAGGAAAGGGATAAACTTTCAAGGCAGGGAGTAGAGAGTTAAGAGCAAAGCATCTCCTAGAAAACAGCCTGAGATTTTCAACAAAAAAGAAGTGCATATTATTTCATAAAAGGCCAAGAACTCTTGTAAATACTTAAATTTTAAAATCTCTAAATTCCTTTTTTAAAATATTCTTTGTTCAAATTTTAATCTTTTTTCAATGCTTAAATATAATTTTTAATTTAAAATTCTTTTTTCAATTTTTAATTCTTTTCCAATTTTAAAATTCTTTTTCAATTTTTTAAAAAAATCTTTTTTCAAATTATTTTTTCAATTTTTAATTCTTCAATTTTAAAATTCTTTTTCATTTTTTTTAAAAAAATTTTTTTTATACTTTTTTTTTTTAATTTTTTATTTTTTTTAAATAAAAAAATAGAAAAAAAAAACAGTTTACTTATTTTAATTCTTTAGAAATTCTTAATGAGCTAAGAGAAAAAAAATAAACCACCGAAAAAGTGACAGATACTTCAGAATAGGGAAGATAGTGATGAATTTTTCAAAACAGAAAACAAAAGGCCAAGAAATCTTATAAATTATTTTAAACTGACACTTTGCAACAGGGAAAATATTTAATTTTTAGAAATTTTTATTTTTTTATACAAGTTTTATTGATTTTTTAATATTTACATATACATTTATTTGTGAAACAATATGGTGGTTGGGTAGTTAAAATAAGAAATAACCAGTTGTAAATAGTTTAGGTTACATCAACAGAGATGCCCTCTCTGATTCCCTTAGCTATTACATAGTCAAAATAAGCAACTTGGTACACTTCTAGTTGTAACCTAGTCAATTAATAAAATTCAAAATATATTTTCACTAATACATATCAATATCCTGTTTATAAATTTTATCTAATTGCAATAGGATATTCTAGAATAGCCTATACTATATAGGAAAAAGCTTAATTTTGGGGTAACCCACAATTCCCTATTAAATAAAGAATATTTCTTTTGTCTGCAAAACTTACATTGTTCATTACAAAACATTCTTATGTTTTACCATTAAAGTCTAGTTTTCATCTTAACAAATCACCAGTTATTAGAAATATATTTTTTGTCTTAACCGTTCAATAATTATTAAAATACTATCTTTTATATATAAAATTCTAGATTCTATATTATAGTTCAAAAGTAACCACTGAATATTCTATAAGTCATCTTGACCGTACATCAATTATTAAAATACTATGTTTTGATATATCATTCCAAGTTCTATAATATAGTTCGGAGTTATATTCTAAAAGCTTACATTTGTTTTCTTTTACCGATCTAAAAGCTAAATGTAAAATCAGTTATATTTTTTAGAGATTCCCCTTAATCCATAGAAAGATGTTTTTATAGTCTATCTTTAGGAATCCGAAAAAAGAAACAAATTCAATTTTTTAAATCTAACTCTTGCCTTCCTTTTGTGCCAATCATGCTTCCCTCTTGGCATCTTTAAATTCTCAAATGTATCTTCCTTTCTTCCTATACCCCTTATTTGAATCCAGGGAGCGTATCCAAATGTCAGTTTTGCAAGCAAGATGTCTCCTTTGTAACCATTGTATTTTTGCTTTGATAATTCAGTTTTTGATGGTTGATATAATATAGTTGTCATTAAATCAGTCAAATCTTTTTGTTCTTCCAATTCTATCTGGGTTAGGTAGAAATTAGTAGCTGGTATTATGGTTGTTGTTTGATTAGTTGAATTCTCAATATAGTATATTTGAAGGCCTTTAGTGTCTTCACTCTTGGTGTTGCTTTCTTTAAGTGCTGTTGCTTTTTGACTTGTAAGTTTTGTAGTTGCCATTAAAGTTTGGACTTTAAGGTTTTCTGTAGGTTGCTTTTGTTGATCTTTGAAATCTCCTATTTTAGTGTTAGTTTCCACTTCTTCTATTTGGTTTTGGATTATCTTTTCCTCATTTAAAGTCAAAATTTGATTTGGTGGCTTTAGGTTGTCAGATTTTTCTTGCAGTTTGGCTTTAATTTGCTCTGTCATTGCCAAAATCGTGTCCAGTATCAGTTTATAATCAAGTGGTGGGATGTATTCATCCATTTCATTGTTGTGTGCAGTTAAATCTTCCATGGAGGCTGTTTTAATAATAGTCAAAGATTTTCCACCGCCTGAAGAGTTGTATTCAGTGCCAGGTGTTCCCACACTTATCTTTAAGCATAGTGTCAAGGTCAGCTCTGTTATTCAGTCAGCTCTCACAATAAAAAAAGGAAATTTACTTGCTGTACCAGGTTTCGCCACAAGATGTCACCAGTAACATATAACATGCAATATAAGAATTTTATTTTATTTTATTTTCAAATTAATATAGAACTTATGTAGAATTAGTCCAAATTTTTTCCTTAATTCACAGCTTAGAGAGAAAATAGGATAGTGGATCCCCAGCAACAAATAGAAGCTTTTTAGTAAATACAGATGAAATTGCTTAATTTCTTTGCTGAATTAATTGAGTTTCTTTTGTAGCTTTGAGGCTTTAAGATTTGTTCCCAGAGTAGATATTCGCCATTTTCTCAAAAAATGAGGAAGGAGATTTTCAGGAAAGTCCCACAGGAAGATGGTTAAGGCAATAGGAAAGGTAAAAGCTCACTCAGGTCCTCCAGATTACTTCTTAGTGCTAGGTAGCGCTTTTGGCTTTCAGCAGGTAGTGTCTTAGTGATTGGCCATCTTTATGACTGGTCTCTTCTTTTTCAGGCCAAAAGAGATGATCCCGGATTCCAGCGGAGGGCTGCTGCCCTTCCACGATTGGAGGGAAGTCCTCCTCTTGGTAATTGCCCCTCCAGGGTGATTTTTGACCCTTTTCAGGGTCCTCCAAAAAAGAAAGAAATGGACGGCAGGAAGCAGACTGTTCCCACAAGTCTGGAAGCGCTGTGTGCGCGAACCGGAAGCCTGAAATTTTTAAATTTTTAACAAAGAAAAAAAGTCATAGAAATAGAGACTGACACTATAGTGACTTGCAAAGTGTGTCATATGTTTCACCTTATGCCCACAGAAGACCCAAACTATGTATGTATCAAATGTAAACTACTTGAATTTGTCAGAGCATGCAGAGTCTTATTGTACTGAGATAACCCAGGAGTAAACACAGTAAACAGTGGTCTATATTAAATGGTGATTTATCTTACACTATCTACAATATCATACACCAGGAACAATATACATACATGTGTTAATACAGCAGGCTCCAACACACAGCAGTTACAGCAGGAAAACAAAAGAGAGAGCACACATCTGCAGAGCCTTCCCTTTTATTGGTTGCTCTGGTTAATGGTCTCTGGAGGGCTCAGGACAGGGGATATTCCTCGGTCCTAGTCCTATTAGACCTCTCAGCGGCTTTTGATACCATCGACCATGGTATCCTGCTGCGGCGTCTCAGGGGATTGGGAGTGGGAGGCACGGTTTTGCAGTGGTTCTCCTCCTATCTCCTGGGACATTCGCAGTCGGTGTTGGCAGGGGGGCAGAGGTCGACCTCCAGACCTCTCGTTTGTGGAGTTCCTCAGGGGTCGGTCCTCTCGCCTCTCCTGTTCAACATCTATATGAAACCGCTGGGCGAGATCATTCGTGGTTTTGGAGTTGGGTATCATCAGTATGCTGATGATACCCAGCTTTTTATTTTGACCCCAAACCACCCCAGTGATGCCCTTGACGTGATGTCCCATTGCCTGGAGGCGGTTCGGGCCTGGATGGGGAGGAACAGACTTCAACTCAACCCCGACAAGACTGAGTGGCTTTGCATACCGGCATACCGGGATATTCAGAATATTCCATCTCTTTCTATGGGGGGTGAACTATTACCCCCCATAGATAGGGCCCGCAACTTGGGAGTCCTCCTAGATTCACGGCTCACTTTGGAAGACCATATAGTAGCTGTGACTAGGGGGGCCTTCGCCCAGGTTCACCTGGTGCGCCAGTTGCGGCCCTATCTAGACCGGGATGCTCTATGTACGGTCACTCATGCGCTCGTGACCTCTCGTCTGGACTACTGCAACACTCTCTACATGGGGCTGCCCTTGAGGACCACTCGGAGGCTCCAACTGGTGCAGAATGCAGCCGTGAGTGTTGTGTTGGGAATCTCCCGATACTCCCATATAACACCTCTACTCCGTGAGCTGCATTGGTTACCAGTTGTCTTCCAGGTGAGATTCAAGGTACTGGTAATGGTGTTTAAGGCCCTACATGGCATGGGTCCGGAGTACCTTGGGGAGCACCTGCTGCCGGCATAAACTTCCCTCCGCCCTGTGCGCTCCCACAGAGAGAGTCTCCTCAGGGTGCCACTGATCAGAGAATGTCGATTGGTGGCCCCCAGGGGGAGGTCCTTCGCTGTGGGCGCCCCGGAGCTATGGAATCGGTTGCCGGTTGAGCTCCGAATGGCGCCCGACCTTCGGTCCTTCCGTCGCGATCTGAAGAAATTCTTATTTGAACAAGCCGGCCTGGCCTGATGGGTGACGGGTTTGGGTTTTTATGGTTATTTTAATGTTTGTATTTACTGTTTTTAGTTGGGCATATGTTTAATTTCTTTTTAACTTTTGTACTTTTGTATTTTTATATATTTGCCCTGTTCACCGCCCTGAGTCCTTCGGGAGAAGGGCGGTATACAAATAAAATTATTATTATTATTATTATTATTATTATTATTATTATTATTATTATTATTATTATTATTATTATTATTATTATTATTATTATTATTATTATTATACAAAGCTCTTAAAGAGATACACACCCTGCTTGCTCTTAAAGAGACACAGACCCTGCTGAGTCATTCCCATTATTACATCTTATCAACTGGTTAGCTTGTAAATCATTACCTTGACACTTCTCCCATTTAAAGCTAAACAGCTGTTAACCCAAATGCTTTTACACACTTTTGTATATATATTTTATTAGATTTTTTTTCCTTTAACATAACATAGATCATTGTAAAACAGAATGTTGTCTGGGTAATATTCATAAAACAATCTTTAACAATTAATTTCTATAATCTATATTCCATCTGTTAATTTCATTTGATTTCCCCTATCCCTAACGTATCGTTCCTCCCAAAGCATTATATTGAAACAGTTTTATTTATTTAAACAACAGTTAAATATATAGTTTCAATAATCCTATATATCGTTTTAGTTGCTTTATCATAAATCCTGTCACTATATTTATTTCAGCTTATTTTCCCCCCAAACAAAAATATTTAGAAATAACAATCTTTTTTTAACACTCAACTATATTTAGGTTGATGGATTTCATTTTTTTTCTCCCTTCATGCAGACCCTCTCGTACTTTTATATTTCCCAATCAATGAGTAAAAATATATAAAAAAAGACAACAAAGAACAAGGACAGCTTATTTCTCCCTCAACATTCTAAATGTTCTTACAGATAACAATCATTTCAACATTCAGCTATATTTACATTTATGAATTTAATTTTGTTTTTTTCCATATAGACCCTCTATGCTTTTATATTTCTTAATAAAGAAACAAAAAAGAGACAAATACAGAGTTAAAAAGAGAAAAAAATAGAGAAAAAAGAGGAAGAGATATACATTTCTTCCAATTCAATATACATCCATTCCCTCAATTTTCACTCTTCTCAACCTATGCTAAAAACATATTTAATCTATTTAAGCTTTAAACATTCCCTTCAATATTTCTAATCTAGTCCTCTAAAACTCATTTAAAACATATCTTTTATATTTTATTCCTGTTTAAATCATTTCAACTTAGAAGAATAAAACAAAAAAGGAAAAGGAAAAAGAAAAAGAAAAAAGACACAATTATATTAATTAAGAGGAAGAAAGAGAAAAACAAACAAAATAATTCCCTCCAAGAGTATATATTTCAAGATTTCCCCATTGTTCAACCATATTCAAACAAATGTTTCTTTTTAAAGTATTCTTTCTGGTAAAATCCCTCTCTTTCTATCGTTTGTTTCCCTAAAAAAAATCTTTTCTCATTCTTTCCCCTATGTTCCAAATTGTTTAGACATATTAAAATATTTCCCATTTGAATTAAGTCATGATTTTTTATTTTATATAGTTCCATCCTCCAGTCTCTTTCTTCAGAGTTACATTTAATCATCTCTGCTATCTTTTCCTGAGGAAGTTCTTGAAGTGAGGTTAAGTTAAAAATAAATTGGTTCATACTCTCAAGGTTCTTCTGCATTATCTTGTAGTTTAAAGTCATTGCCCTTTGGAAGTTTTGCTGCTTATCATATGTTTCCTTTTGTAAAGTAAGCGTTTCAATTCTCTCTGCTATATTTTCCTGAGAGGTTTCTTGGAGTGAAATTAAGTTGAGAATAAGTTGATTCATACTCTCGAAATTATTCTGAATCTCTATGTAGTTTAAAGTCATTGTCCTTTGAAATTGTTGTCGCTCATTGCATGTTTCTTTTTGTAATGTATTCATTGCTTCAACTGTGTTATTGTTTACACAGGTGCATTTTAAGAGCTTAAGAGTTCAAAGACAAAGGAAAAGAAGGAAAAAGAAAAGAAATTCTCATCCGCCAGCAGGTGTCAGCATTTACTCATTTATCATGTCTTTAGTTGTTTTCCTTCTCCAAGGAGTAAAAAAGTCGCCACCCAAGCAAAAGGGAAGGAACGAGATCTCCCTCCCCCTCTTCGGAGATCTTATCTTGGGGATTTTTTCTTCAGGAAAAGTAGGTAGGATAGAGAAAATCAATATTCTTACCCAGATTCAAGCATGCTGTTTATTATTTGCTTGTTTGATCACTTTTGACTTCCATTGGTATTTCAGCTATGACTGGACATGACGTTAGCCAGCCTTTTCTTCTGTTGGTTTTTGGGAGGGTTCTCCTGGGCTATTTGGAGAGACCGCCATCTCTCCTAGGTCCCTGGAATTTCCTTCCTTTAGTCCACCCCTCCAGGGTGGATTCTGGCCCCTTAGGGTCCCCAACGAAAAGAAATTTCAGCCGGAGGATCAAGTTCTCCAACTGCCTCACTGAAACCGGAACAGGAAGTCTCCGCTTTTACACACTTTTGATGCTTGCCTGCATTTAAAGGCTTAGTCAACATATGAACATTTCTTCTCTGTGTAAATCCTGGTGTTATACTGCAGTTCATTATTGTGTTAAACCTTGTTATATACCTGATGCATATTCATAGACTCCATTTCTCTGTCCATAGCCTCCTTCCATTTATCCTTTTCTACTTGAGGCAATGATAACATCTCTTGGTAATTATGGGGTTCATACCTTACACTATATGCTCTAACCTCACTTGCTGAGAACTGATCAGGAGGTATGCCTTTATTGCTACGTTCAGACCTTCTAGGTATCATTTGTTCCTGTGTTTCTGTTACTTCTGTCTTTACCTCAGGTCTATCCTCTTCTATTCCTACTGTTTCTGGCCTGCTATTCAGTTCTTACTTCATTGGGCTTTATGTAGCCTCTCCTTCCTGAAAACTAGTGCTACATGTTGGCATGAACACCTTGGTATTAGCATGCACTCTGTCCCAATTGTTTTGTTCTGTAAAACTAGCAGACCTTGAAATCACAACCTTCTTTGTTCCATCTGTGAATCTATATTCTTTGGAACCTGGCTCATTGTGGGATTCAGAGACCAGTCATCGCAGGGTGTCCAAAATGTCTGTCTGCCTATGCAGAGTTTATTGTATTTATACTGTTTTAACAAGCAGGAAATTACGCACAGCAAAAGCATTGTTTATTGGTGTACTCCCTTGTCAATCTTTAAGAACATCCCAGCCAGGGTAGAGTCTCACATATCTTGATGGTTCCTGGCAGCCTTTGGCAGTGCTAATTGGGGTGAGCTCATAGACATGCGGTAAACAAGATACTAAGGCAGGCAGTTTGCTGCACACGGTCCCTTCATATTTATTTATTTATTTATTTTATTATATTTTTATACCGCCGTTCTCCCGAAGGACTCAGGGCGGTGTACAGGGCAATAAATATAAAAAACAGAATATAAAAGTTAAAATACAATTAAATATAATGCCCAAATTTAAAATTTAACACAATAATTAAGAACATGTTTAAAACCCCAACCCTAACCCATCAGACCAGGTCAGATTGCTCAAATAAATATGTTTTTAGATCGCGCCGGAAGGAGCGAAGGTCGGGGGCCATCCGGGGCTCAACCGGCAAGCAGTTCCACAGGTCTGACGTGCCCACAGAGAACGCCCTCCCCCTGGGGGCCACCAATCAGCATTCTTTGATCGGAGGCACCCTGAGGAGGCCCTCTCTGTGGGAGCGCACTGGACGGAGGGAAGTTGACGCCGGCCGCAGGTGTTGCCGTAGGTAATCCGGACCCATGCCATGTAGGGCTTTGTAAGTCATTACCAACACCTTGAATTTCACCCGGAGGGCAACCGGCAGCCAATGCAGCTCGCGGAGCAAAGGTGTAACATGGGAGTATCGGGAAACTCCCAGTACAACTCGCGCGGCTGCATTCTGCACCAGTTGAAGCCTCCGAGTGGACTTCAAGGGCAGCCCCATGTAGAGAGCATTACAGTAGTCTAGACAAGCTGTCACGAGCGCATGAGTGACTGTACGCAAGGCATCCCGGTCCAGATAGGGTCGCAACTGGCGCACCAGGCGAACCTGGGCAAAGGCCCCTCTAGTCACAGCTCCAATATGCTCTTCCAAAGAGAGCTGTGAGTCTAGAAGGACCCCCAAGTTGCGTGCCCTATCTACGGGGGGTAATAGCTCACCCCCCATGGCCAGAGATGGAATAATTGGAATTTCCGGGGACGCCGGCACAAACAGCCACTCAGTCTTGTCAGGGTTGAGTCGAAGCCTGTTCCTCCCCATCCAGATCCAGACCGCCTCCAGGCAGCGGGACATCACATCGAGGGCATCACTGGGGTGGTTTGGGGTCGAAATAAAAAGCTGGGTATCATCAGCATACTGATGATACCCAACTCCAAAACCACGAATGATCTCACCCAGCGGCTTCATGTAGATGTTGAACAGGAGAGGCGAGAGGACCGATCCCTGAGGAACTCCACAAATGAGAGGCCTCAATGTCGACCTCTGCCCTCCTGCCAACACCAACTGTGAACGTCCCAGAAGGTAGGAGGAGAACCACTGCAAAACCGTGCCTCCCAGTCCCAATCCCCTGAGACGCCGCAGCAGGATACCATGGTCGATGGTATCAAAAGCCGCTGAGAGGTCTAAAAGGACTAGGACAGAGGAGCAACCCCTGTCCCGAGCCCGCCAGAGATCATTCACCAGCATGACCAATGCCGTCTCCCTGCTGTACCTGTGCCTGAAGCCCGATTGGTACGGGTCTAGATAGTCAGCTTCATCCAAGAACAAAGGGAGCTGTTGCGCCACCATGCTCTCAACAACCTTCGCCAGAAAGCGAAGGTTGGAGACCGGACGAAAGTTGTTTAATATTGCTGGGTCCAAGGCAGGCTTCTTGAGGAGGGGTCTCACCACCGCCTCCTTGACCTCCATCTCTACAGCTCATATCCAACAAACCTAAGTTTCCTGGCCTTTTTCTGTCCTTTCCTTCTGGTGCCTTTGGGAATATGCACTCAGGCATAGCTGCCAAATGTCCTTAGGTGAGTCAATGAAGGTATCCTTCCGTATAACAGGAAATATGGAGTTTCATTTATAGCAACGCTCCATACCCTGTTTACTAAATAGTTGACTGTTTTCATGGCTTCCCCCCAGTACATTTTACTCATTCCTGCATCTGCCAGCAGTGAGCCTTTCATGGTTTGCAATATGCCATTCCTCCATTCAGCCACACCATTTTCTGCTGGCGAGTATGGATTCGTACGTCTATGCCTTATGCCTAAGTTCCTCAGCCACTTTTGGAAGTTGTCAGAGATTAACTCTGTTCCCCTGTTTGCAGCTGGCATACTTTATGGCCATATCTTCGCTCTACAAAGTTCACCCATTGCCTGAACTGTTGAAGAACTTCTGTTTTGCTCTTTAATAAATAACAAAACCAATATCTGGCATAGCCATCTACTAAGACTAGTACATACCTAGCTCCTCCTAGAGAGGGCACTATAGGACCAATTAAATCAGCATGCACTAACTGCAAAACTCTGTTTGTTTGCCTTGAGCTTTTCTTAATTACAGGATACACTCTGGACTTTGACTCCTTACAAATAGTGCAATCTAAATATGTGTTGCATTGCTTAATGTGTAGTCCTTCCACTAGGTCTGGCATCCTTTGCAGCACTCTAAAACCTGCATGACCTAACCTCCTCTGTAATAAATGTACACAATTATTATGCATGGGAGTGTTTGTGTTTGTGCACAACCATCCTGCTTCTTTCCTAACACATATAAATTACCCAACTTAACTCCTTGTGCACAAATCCTCCCACCTTTGCTGATGGTGTATTGAACCTTTGCAAACAGTACTTCATACCCCATATTATCCAAGCTCGAAATACTGAGTAAATTATGGTCTAACTCTGGTACATATAATACATTATCCAATGCTTCTCCAATACAACGTACATAAACTTTACCTTCCCCTTTAACAGCAGAATGTTGTCCATTAGCTAAGCTAACAAATGTTTGTTTAACTGGTCTTAGGTTTGAAAACATTTGTGGGTCATTTGCAATATGCTGACTCACCCCACTGTCCAACAACCGAGTGTTTTTTTTCAGTTAATGTTGCTTCCAGGGAAAATGTCAGTTGTGTAGTTCTACGATCGTGTTTCGCTGCTCCTCTGTTTCTCCTCTCAGAGCAGCGTCTCTGGAGATGTTCTGTAGAACCACACGTGAAGCAGCATTTCACCATGCAAATGTTCTTGGCTGCTCTACTGGCATCTTTAGATGTTGCAGTTGTAGGCCTGGTCTGTGCATTGTTATCACCTCGTCTCTGATGCCTTTCCAGCCGTTTCTGTTCCTCCTCCAGCAACTGGCCAGTCAAATAACTCATGGTTAAGTCCCTCTCTTGCATGGACTCTAAACTGGTCACTAGGATGTCCCATGAATTATCCAATGAACTGAGCACCGCATATACCTTGTGTGCCTCAGTAAAAGTCATTCCTCTTTCTTCTAACTCTAGGAATGTCTTTCTCATGGACTGCAAATGAGTAGACATGCTCTCTCATGGTTTCAGTTGGGCCTTATATAGCTTTCTTGTCAGCATTACTTTGATGCTCGCAGTGTCTCTCATGTACACACTGCACAAAGCTTCCCAGCACTCTTTAGCAGACTGGAGACCCCTCATGTGTATCAGCTGGCTATCCTCCAAAATCAGGCTTATACTGTCCAATGCTTTCTCATTCTTTCTCCGGTCCCCATCATCCAGGGCTGTGGGTGGATCAGCAACTATCATCCACAACTCCTCCCTTTGCAGGTACATCTCCATTTTCAGACACCAGGAGAGGTAGTTTGTCTCGTTCAGACGAGATACTACAAAACCTCCTCTCATTACACTGACAGAGTCCATGTTGCCTGCTACCACCACAAACCACCACAAACCACAAGCCTTAACTTCTCTGGCTCTGGGTTAAGTTCTCACTGGGTTCCTCCTCACTCTGGGCCCATAACCTGTCAGAGCATGCACAGTGTTATTGCACTGAGATAACCCAGGAGTAAACACAGTAAACAGTGGTCTATATTAAATGGTGGTTTATCTATCTACAATATCCTACACCAGGAACAATATACATACACGTGCTAATACAGCAGGTTCCAACACACTGCAGTTATCGCAAGAAAACTGAAGAGAGAGCACACATCTGTGGAGCCTTCCCTTTTATACAAAGCTCTTAAAGAGATATAGACCCTGCTTGCTCTTAAAGAGACACAGACCCTGCTGAGTCATTCCCATCATTACATCTTACATTATATCATCTGGTTAGCTGCTAAATCATTACCTTGACAGAATTACTAAAAGAAATAGTAAAGGGTCTAGAGGTAACTCTAGCCACTCTGAAACTCAATGAACAAAGTGAGAAATCCCAACCTAAACAAGAAGACTACACCAGAATAAAACACAATAGGGAGCAAACACCTTCTAAAAAAAATGACCCTGTATATGAACATAAAGAAGAAAACCAATATACCCAAATTGAACACAATAGAGAACAAATAGCTTCTGTAAAAAATGACCCTACATATGTACCTAAAGAGCAAGATCGATGGAAAAATGTCACTTTTAGAAGAAAACAACCAAGAGCAAAGCCCTCTACTATCTACAATGGCCCACTCCAGTGAAGCCCTTCTGGAACTCAACAATTGCTTTCATAGCCTCCCCCTGGAAGAAAATATGCAGACACAAAAGAACATTCATCATGTTCTGTCCCAGCCTCTGCAAATACTGCTCAACCACTTACTCGCGAGGAGAAAACCCCTTTGCATTGAACAAGGCAGGACTTGGTAAAATAAACCCCATTTATTTTGACACAGCTTTTATGAAACAAAACTCCAATCAGTCCTTTAGCTGTTGAAACAAACAAGATCAGTCTCTGAGTTCTCAGCTGGAACGCTCAAGATTTAAGTCACTCAAACACACATAAATCCGACAAACCTTGTTAAATATACAACAATCCTGAGGCAAGAAATCCAACCACAGAAGCACAAAGCTGTAGCATGAACGGTTGCCTATGGCAACCAGTCCCTCCCATGCCTCTCCTCTTTATAATCCAGCCAGGGTGTGGCTTCTTAGAGTCTTTTACTTTTCCTGGGGAGCCGGCCCACCACCCTCCACTGTCCTGCATGCGTCTCCTCCCTGCACATCCATGCATCCAGCTGCTCGTCTTCACTCAGTTCAGGCCCCCAACCCAGCTGTCTCTCTGCCTGAGCTTGAGTAGATGGGCCAGGTGTCACATCTAGCTCTGAGTCTTTGTGCTCCTCAGAGCCTTCCACAGACTCCAATGTGACCCCAGGCAACCCTTCCTCCTCATCCGATTCATGTTTATCTAGACCCGTACCAATCGGGTTTCAGGCCCGGGTACAGCACGGAGACGGCATTGGTCACGCTGAATGATCTCTGGCGGGCTCGGGACAGGGGTTGCTCTTCTGTCCTGGTCCTTTTAGACCTCTCAGCGGCTTTTGATACCATCGACCATGGTATCCTACTGCGAAGTCTCAGGGGGTTGGGAGTGGGAGGCACAGTTCTCCAGTGGTTCTCCTCCTACCTTCTGGGACGTTCACAGTTGGTGTTGGCAGGGGGGCAGAGATCGGCCTTGAGACCTCTCATTGGCGGAGTTCCTCAGGGATTGGTTCTCTCGCCCCTCCTGTTCAACATCAATATGAAGCCGCTGGGTGAGATCATTCGTGGTTTTGGAGTTGGGTATCATCAATATGCTGATGATACCCAGCTTTTTATTTCGACCCCAAACCACCCCAGTGATGCCCTCGACGTGATGTCCCGCTGCCTGGAGGCGGTCCGGGTCTGGATGGGGAGGAACAGGCTTCGACTCAACCCTGACAAGACTGAGTGGCTGTTCGTGCCGGCATCCCCGGAAGTTCCGATTGTTCCATCTCTGGCTATTGGGGGTGAGTTATTGCCCCCCGTAGATAGGGCGCACAACTTGGGGGTCCTTCTAGATCCACAGCTCTCTTTGGAAGAGCATATTGGAGCTGTGACTAGGGGGGCCTTTGCCCAGGTTCACCTGGTGCGCCAGTTGCGACCCTATCTGGACCGGGATGCCTTGCGTACAGTCACTCATGCACTCGTGACTTCTCGTCTAGACTACTGTAACGCTCTCTACATGGGGCTGCCCTTGAAGTCCACTCGGAGGCTCCAACTGGTGCAGAATGCAGCCGCGCAAGTTGTGCTGGGGGTTTCCTGATACTCCCATGTTACACCTTTGCTCCGCGAGCTGCATTGGCTGCCGGTTGCCCTCCGGGTGAAATTCAAGGTGTTAGTAATGACCTACAAAGCCCTACATGGCATGGGTCCGGATTACCTACGGCAACACCTGCGGCCGGCATCAACTTCCCTCCGTCCAGTGCGCTCCCACAGAGGGGGCCTCCTCAGGGTGCCTCCGATCAAAGAATGTCGATTGGCGGCCCCCAGGGGGAGAGCGTTCTCTGTGGGTGCGCCAGACCTATGGAACCGCTTGCCGGTTGAGCTCCGGACAGCCCCCGACCTTCGCTCCTTCCGGCGTGATCTAAAAACATATTTATTTGAGCAGTTTGACCTGGTCTGATGGGTTAGGGGTTTTAATATATTTAATTATTGTTTTAATAATGGGCATCTATTTTAATCGTTTTTAACTTTTCTATTCTGTTTTGTATTTATTGCCCTGTACACCGCCCTGAGTCCTTCGGGAGAAGGGCGGTATAAAAATCCAATAAATAAATAAATAAATAAATGTGACTCGGCTGCTGGATCTGCTGGCAGGCGAGGACTCACAACACACCACTAGTTTATAAAAAAGAGGCACAACCCAGCATTCCTGTGACAGGAAGAAAAGTATCCCAGAATTCCCCAGCCAAAAATGCTAATACAATCCTTGGTTGTATAAACAGAGGCACAGAATCAAAATCATGTGAAGTATTACTACCACTTTATAAATCCTTAGTAAGACCACACTTGGAATACCGCATACAGTGTTGGTTACCACATTACAAAAAAAATGTTGAGACTTTGGAAAAAGTGCAGAGAAGAGCAACTAAAAAGATTAAAGGCCTGGAGACTAAAACATATGAAGAACGGTTGCAGGAATTGGGTATGGCTAGTCTAGAGAAAAGAAGGACTAGGGGTGACATGATAGCAGTATTCCAGTATTTGAGGGGCTGCCACAAAGAAGAGCGGTTCAGCTTATTTTCCGAAGCACCAGAAGGCAAGACAAGAAACAATGGATGGAAACTAATCAAAGAGAGAAGCAACCTGGAATTAAGGAGAAACTTCCTAACAGTGAGGACAATTAACCAGTAGAACAGCTTGCCTTCTGAAGTTGTAGGGGCTTCATCACTGGAGGTTTTTAAGAAAAGACTGGACAGCCACCTATCTGAAATGGTATAGAGTCTCCTGCTTGAGCAAGCGGTTGGACTAGAAGACCTCCAAGGTCCCTTCCAGCTGTATTCTGATTGACTGGTTTATTGATTGATTGATTGATTGACTGACTGACTGATTGATTTGTGCCAATGGTGCCCCACCTGCCTTTACATAGAAATATCAATACATGCAGCTCTTTTGCAATCTGTCATGTGATTGCTGGGTTAACTTCCTGAATTTTACTTTATGAGATCGTTCTTCCCCAATCTAATGCCTTTTACAATATTACTGCTCCCAAAATTAATGGAATTCTGGACCTTGCAGCCTCAAAACGTTTGGAGGCCATCAGGCTGTAGCTGGCTGCTGTAGCTGATGTCTTACCATTGTGGCTCAGATTGTTATTTCTTTTGAGAAATCCTCCGCTTTAAATTTCAACTAACATACAGAATGTCTAGAAGTCTTTACTCATGTCTTTACATGTACAGATTCCCTACTGCCATGATGCTAACCTGTCTTGCAATGAGGCCACTTAACTATTATAAGGAAGATACTATTAATATTTAAGGTGAGCTATATAAATAGTAGGTATGGTGATGCACATGGCTTTAGAAAATAGCTGGAAACTGTGCTGCTTTCCACAAATCACACTTTCATAGTAGATGCTGTCTAAAGTATGCTTTTGGAGAATGTATTTATTATAGTTCAACTGGTCTGTACTAAATGGAAACCAGAGTGAGCAGATAACAACAAACCACTGGTTTTCTGTCTTCAGTGACATTCCTCTGAACCATAAGTACAGCACACATTGTTTCACAGTGCCTGCCTTCTTTTACTCAGCAATTGCTCTAGACCAGGGGTGTCAAACTCATAACGTCACGTGACGTTTCACGACATATCGTGACTTTTTTGCCATTGCTGGCAATGGGGTGGGGGTAGTTTCTCTATGATGCATCCAGCCCACGGGCCAGCAGTTTGACACCTCTGTTCTAGACTCTCCCAGGTCTCAGTGAAGTGAGTAATATCCCTTAAGGATGACCTGATTACAATATGAAACTAAATCTGAGTGCAGGAATGAAGCCTACTGTGTGTTGCGATACAAGGCACATGGCATTTAATGAAACTCTTGAGCAGACTACATGGAACGTATTACAGTGGGGGCAGACAACCTACAGTTAGCTTGGACTACAATACTTACACTCCCTTGTCATTGGCTAAGCCACTGAGGCTGATGGGAGTTCAGATCAAAAACACCTGGGTGTTATTAGGTTGGCTACCACTGTATCACACCTCTCCAGAAATGATAAAATAGCTCCCCCACCTCCATTTCTTTAAAAAATGAAGTTAGTATTCTCTAGATAGGCTGAGTTTCAATTCCAACAATCTCTTCACTGGTACATCTGGAGCACCAGGTTGGGGGAAGTTGCTTTTAAGACAGTGATGTTGCCTGAGGAGAGTGGTAAACAATTTTTGCATGCAAACAAGGAAATAGCTGCCCAGCTTTTGATAAACAAAGCTTGCTCTTAGTCTAAGTAACCATCTCAATCCTAGTTGGTCTTTAAAACAGTGTTTCTCAATCTCAGCAACTTTAAGATGCATGGATTTCAACTTCCAGAATTTCCCAGCCAGCATGCTTTGAGATTATGGATAAAGTTAAGAAAAGCTGCTTTAGATTATGATAAATCACTGCAAAGATCATCTTAAACATTACTTTCAGACTAGCCAAATTAGCATAACACAGCATTTGATGTCCATAATCCAGAATTAAACTCATCGCCTCCAGGCGCTCTACTACTCTACAATCACTTGCTGTTATGTTGGCCAGGATTTAGGATATACAGTATGAAGTACAAAACATCTGAAGACCACAATACTGGTACCTAAAGAAGGGGTGGGCATGCAGACCACTAGTTGTTGGACTGTTAGTCTCATCATCGGCTAACCTGAGTGTACTGATGGGATTTGGAATTCAACAATTTCTGGAGGACTGTACAGTACAGCCACAGGACTCCACAATACCAAAATTCTACGGACTCCCCAAAGTAATCCCCCCCTCTGCCCCATCATAGCACTCCCCAGAGCACTGACCTACAAACAAACAAAAGCACTAGAAAAAAAGACTTTTCCACCTTGTCGATGGCTCGGTGTTTTCTGTGAACTCACCTGAACAATTCCTTCAACTAATCAAAAATGTCAAACAACGAAGAAATAATTGTCTCCTTCAATGTCACTGCTCTATTCACCTCCATCAACATTGACCTGTGTATACTGGAAATCCATGCACATGAACCAAATCCTCAACTTCTCCAGCAACCACCCCACAGCACACAAAAGAAACTGTGTCCAGACCCTCCTCAAGAGAGCCAGAACACACTGCAGCACCAAATTCCTAAGACAAGCAAAGGAAAAATACCTCTTCAACATTTTTCTCTGCAACAGCTATCCCAGGAATTTCATACTGCGATGCATAACATCTAAACCCCAGAAAGCCACAGAGAAAGGTGCAGCACAGAAAAAAGTCCTGTCATACATCAAAGGCACATCA
This sequence comes from Daboia siamensis, assembly GCA_024449315.1. Classification (NCBI taxonomy): domain Eukaryota; kingdom Metazoa; phylum Chordata; class Lepidosauria; order Squamata; family Viperidae; genus Daboia; species Daboia siamensis. Next base: position 34,884 of record JAKJMR010017002.1, read on the forward strand.
GAAGTGGCTGCCAGGCTACTGCAACCCCTAGGAATAACAATAGCCCACAAACCTATGTTCACATTCAGACAGAAATTTACAGAGATCAGAGACAGAACATGGAAGGAAGACAGCACCAACATAATATACAGAATCAGTTGCAACAATTTTAAAAAATGATTTTTACGATGGGGAAAGGACCAATAAATTTTGGATCCAGCGTTTTACACGGTAGTTTTAAGCTTAGGTATTTGGTTGAGAGATAGATGTTCTGTCCTATATGAAAGGGTTTCTGGGAGGATTACCTCTTATCGGCTTGCTCCTTTGGAATATTTGTGGCTTGGCTAAGGCACGTTTGACATTTACTCAAGCGCTCTGCATTGAGTTTACCCATTTGGTCAGTGTTTGTGAGGAGGGGGGTTCTTGAGGGTATTCAGGCATGGGAATGTACTCCCTGCCTGTAGCTATTTTAAAAGGAGTAAGTTCAGTACTGCTGTGTACAGTGTTGTTCTATGCCACTTCAGCAAAAGGCAGGAGATATGCCCAGTTAGTTTGCTGATAGTTAACATGGCACCCCAGGTATTGTTCCACCATTGTGTTCACTCATTCAGCAGCTCCATTCATACTTGGATGAAAAGCCAAATTGAGCTCCTGGGTGGATCCGATCAGGTTCATGAACTCTCTCCAGAATTTTGCAGTGAACTGGACTCCATGGTCTGATATAATTCTCCTGGGTGCTCTGTGGAGTCAGTAGATGTGTTTTAGAAACAGTTTTGCCAGTTTCTGGGCAGATGGAAGACCAGTGCAGGTTATAGAATGAGCCTGCTTTGAGAAAATGTCAATAACAGTCCCTATTACAGTATTTCCACTATATTCAGGGAGCTGTACAATGAAATCTATTGCAATTTCCTCCCAGTGCTGGGATGGTTCCGCCACCTGCTGTAACAGCCCAGGAGGTTTTCCTGGTCTTTTTATTCATGGCGGCACAGATTGCACAGCACTTAACATAGCTTTCAATGTCTTTTTTCATTCCAGGCCACCAGAATTGTCATCTTACTAAGTGTAAAGTCTTTAAAAATCCAAAGTGACCTGCCTGCTTGGCATCATGGCTTCTTTGCAAGGCTTGGACCCTGAGAGTGCTAGGAAGGTACAATTTGGAATCTTTCCATGCTAATTCATCTCTATATGTCAACAATTGCCTGTTGTCTCTGAACCAGGGGTCAGATTTCAGTTCGGTTCTAAGTTTCTGGGTCAAACTGCTGTCGGAGCCAATGGATTGTTTTTTAGCTTGATGTCTAGTGGCGACTTGATAGCCTTTCTGCAGTGAGGGGATGATAGCATTGACCACGTCCTCACACTGACTTTTGTACTGTGGCATTCTAGAAAAGGCGTCAGCTAGGAGGTTCGTCTCTATAGGAATGTACTTTAGAGAGAAATTAAAATTATTGAAATACTGTGCCCAGAGAACCTGCTTGGGGGATAATTTCCATGGTGTTTTTAACGCCTCAAGGTTCTTATAGTCAGTCCACCCTTCAAATGGTACCTTACTCCCCTCTACGAAATGTCGCCAGGTTAGCAATGTCCACCATACAGCAAATTCTACCTTCTACCATACAGCCCAATGCCGCTCTGTGTCAGTGAGTTTCCTGGAGGTGTACGCACAACGTTGTAGTTCTCTCTTGTTTTTCTGAAGAAGAACTGCACCCACTGCAACATTGCTAGCATTCGCTTGGATGATGAACTGCTCCTCGGGGTTAGGATGTTTAAGGACTGGTTCTCCCACAAACAAACCTTTGAGCTGTTCAAATGCTGCTTGGCAGTCCATAGTCCATTTTAAAGTTTGACTGGGAAGGGGTTTTGCCACTCCTTTACCTTTTTTCAAGAGCTCAGTAATTGGTAAAGCTATTTTTGCAAAGGAAGGAATGAATTGCCGGTAAAAGTTAGCTAACCCCCAAAAGCTCTGCAGCTCCTTGTGAGTCCAAAGGGGTTGCCATTCCAGGATGGCTTTGAGTTTCTCTGGGTCAAGGCGTGTTTGATGGAACTCATATTTAGATAGCTTGGCATAAAGGTTTGCTTTTAATAATTTTTTGCACACTTTGCAAACTAAATTGATGTGTTCCTCCATTGTTTTTGTAAAGATGAGGATGTCATCGAGATAAACTAGGACCTCCTTATATAGGTGATCATGTAACACCCCATTTACCAGCTGCATGAATATGGCAGGAGCCCCCTGGAGGCCAAAGGGCAGCACTTTGAACTTGAAACTCCCCAACGGGCAATTAAAGACAGTTTTCCATTCATCTCCCTCCTTGATTCTTACTCAGTAATAAGCTTCCTGTAGATCCACCTTAGTGAAAATTTTCCCCCTTGCTAGGTAAGCTAACATGTCCTTCATCAGTGGGTACTTGTTTTCCATTCTGACAGTGTTTAAGCCTTTAAAATCCACACACAATCTCAGCGTCCCATCTTTTTTCTCTTTGAATAACACAGGGGCAGCCACACGTGATTTAGCTGGCTAGATGAAACTCCTAGCCAGGTTTTTGTCAATGTATTCTCTTAGTTTGTTCATCTCTCTGGGGGCCATGGAATACATTTTAGGCTTAGGGAGTCAGTAGCTCGGTGTGTGGGGGGAGAGCATGTCACATTCCTTCTCACTGAACACTTCAGCCAGATCTCAGTATTCCTTACGAATGAGTTGGACCCCAGGCAATGGCTCCACTGTGATTTTCAAAGGTTCAGCTGGTCCATGTCCTGCTCCAGTGCAGGTGGCTTTCCTTTCTTGACCATTATGAGTAGGAGGAAGGGGACCTTTACCGAATCTCATGGTTCTCACCCCTTTTTCCCACCATATGATCAGTCACCACTTATCTAGCCAAGCCAACCCCAGGATTACAGTCTCAGTCATTTTGGGGATCACCACAAACTGGATAATTTCCCAATGTTGTCCCATTTCCAGTCACACTGGTTCAGTTAGGTGCGTTGCAGGTGACCCTCCAATTAATGATCCATCAACCTGCTCAAATTTCATGGCCAGGGGCAGCAGTTTGGCTCAGATTCCCAATTTAAGCACTGTTTGGAGGTTGATTAGGCATTGGGTGCAGCCTGAATCTACAGGTGAAACTCAAAAAATTAGAATATCGTGCAAAAGTTCATTTATTTCAGTAATGCAACATAAAAGGGGAAACTAATTGTAGAGATGGAGGTCAAGGATATGAAGGGACCGTGCACAGTAAACTGCCTGCCCTAGTATCTTGTTATCCACATGTCTATGAGCTCATTCCAATTAGCATTGCCAAGGACTGCCAAGAACCAGCTAGATAAGGGAGACTCTGCCGTGGCTTGGGATGTTCGGATGTTCTCCAAGATTGACTAGGGAGTACACCAATAAACAATGCTTTTGCTGTGTGTAATTTCCTGCTTGTTAAAACTGTATAAATACAATAAACTCTGCGTAGGCCGACAGACATTTTGGGACACCCGGCATTGACTGGTCTCTGAATCCCACATTTTGGCGCCCGAACAGGGACAATAAATCTTTAAACACAAACAAACCAACAAAAAGAGAGTTGGAATAGGAACCTCCCTCCGGGGGAGCAACTTTCAACATATTTACCTTCGTCTGGAATAGACCCCAAAGGTACCTTCATCCTACGGGACCCCTCAGAGGTAAGTATGGGTTGCAATCTATCTCAGCAGCAGCAGCAGCATGTAGAGGAACTTACCTTCCTGCTACAAAAGTCAGGGCATAAAGCACCTGTGGCAGAGATAAAGAAGGAGAGATAGGGAAACATTGTCCTTGGTATCCAGAGCGAGGGACGCTTCGTTTACAGGACTGGGTAAAGATAGGGCATACTTTACATCTTGAACCCCGGGCTCCAGTTCAGATAATACATCTATGGTTTCAATGCCGTCAAGTAGTAGAAAAAATTGGCTCTGATGCTTTAGCAGGACAACAATTGACCACAAAACCCCCACCTGATTATGATAAAATAAAAAATTTTCCTCCAAAGTTATCTTTAATTGGACCTTCAGCTCCTCATGAAGAGGTTAATTCTTCTGCTTCTTCACAGCCATTGTATACTCCCAAGAGGCAAATTTTAGAGGAACAATTAGCAAAAGGGGAGGGAAATGTAGAAGAAATTGCTGACGGGTCTGGTCCCTTTGTTGCAGTTGATGCTGAAGTTGTTTTACCAGCTGCTACTTTACAAGTTTCTTACCAAGCATTTGGAAAAGTACCTGTTTCTGGCAAACCTCATCAAGCCTTCTCTAACATCAGGCAGAAGGTTGCTGAGCCGTATCCTGATTTTGTTAACAGATTACAGGATATAGGAACAATCTTTTATCAAACCAATTTATTGGCAGCCGCTTTATCACAAGGCAGCAAGCCTCAAGGAAAGTGTTATAACTGTGGAAAACCCGGTCATTTTAAAAGGGAATGTTGAAATCCAAGGGGGGGGGGGGCATGTCTGCAGCATCTTGCAGCCCTTTCTATCAGAGGTTGAAAACAAAAGCAAGTTTTTCTTCTGTCTTTTTCTTTTAATCTGGCTCTTTGGACTATTTGATTCTTTTGTCAGAGGTGAGGACACCTCCCACTTCACAGCAACAAAAGATCCCAGGTTCAATATTCCTTTTCCCACTGTCTTTTGAAGTTGGTGGGATAATGTTGCGCCCCGTGGGCCCGACATTCAGCGGGGCCCCGACGACCGGCGCCGCATCCCCAAGCCCACGCCTTGACCCGTTCGCCTCCCACCCCTCACCCTGACGAGCCTGACCTGAGGCGGCCGGCTCCTGCACCTCGCCTTATGCTGAAACAGCAGCAGAAGCGACGAGGGGATGCACGGCCAGCTGGGAGCCGCGCGCATGCGCACGACGGATCTGCTGATGTTGTGGAAGCGCGTGCATGCGCACAACGGCCTGTTCGCCTCCCTTCGGTGACGGCGGGGGGCTGGCAACCGAGGCGTTGCCGGAGCCAGTGGAAGGACTCGGCCCTGGCAGGCCTGCGGGGCATTGCCTTCTGCCTCCTTCCCACCTGTGTGTGGGACGAAGAGTCGCGGCTTGTGCCCTGGCTAGCGCGGTTGAGGACCTGACAACTCTATGTACCTGGGGTCCGTGGTGGGGCGGGGAGGTGTCTGGGGAACGGGGGCGGGTGGCGCCGGCCCAGGGGAGGGATGCGGGGGTGTTACATGATGGCGGTGGGCCAGGGTTGTGGGAGGGGACTTACCTGGGTGATGAAGGGTGCCGGGTGCCGGGACGGGAATCGAAAGGAGGTTCCGGGGAGGGACGGTCCTTAAATGTGGGATGGGCGGATATGGGTGCGGCCGGGTGGGGTGTGGGCGTTTACGTTCAACATGTATTTAACAGCGTTGGTTGCGGGTAGCAGCCAACGCTGGCTTTGATTTCCTTGGACTTGCTTTTTGTCGTCAATAAACCTTTTCCTGAGGACTCGGTGCTCGTTTTGGTTGTTTTGTTCCCTGCTCTCCGAACAAGGGCTGAGAGATAAATTTTAAGTAACCATAAATGTTCCCCTTCTTTTAATTAAAAGGGGAAGCTTGTTTTGGCTTCAAACTCCAAATTGATGTGTGTTTTGTTTTGTTATACTTATATTTGTACATTTGGAACATTAAGCTTGGACTTGGAATGGTGAGAAAAATGGGACATGGTTAAAGGGCCCTATAAAACCGTGTTTGGTTGGAATCACCTCCTGATTTTTCTTGCTTCTTGCGGGACAAGCCATATGTCTAAATCACGGGTCGGCAACCCGCGGCTTCGGAGCCGCATGCGGCTCTTTGAGCCGTCTCATGCGGCTCCCAGTTGCCTGGTGCGCGCGCACCTCTTTGAACGGGCAGTGGTGCGCACGCACCTCTCCGAACGGGCGGAGGTGCACGCGCAACTCTCCAAAGGTTTGGAGAGCTGCGCGCACACCTCCGCCCGTTCAGAGAGGTGCGTGCGCACCGCCACCCG
>JAKJMR010017002.1:55823-93173 GCA_024449315.1 Daboia siamensis
GGAGGCTCAATAGGGTAGAAAGGCTGAACTGGACACCTAATTTCTGCTTGAAGAGCACAGATTACAGACCCTAGATAAATAATCTGTCCTTGTAGACTAGTGATTTGTTTACAGATAGGACAGTTTCCAAGTTTGAAAAGGGTACTGCGAAAGATAGCTGCAAAACAGTTGTTGCACTGAACTAAGCCTCCCGTAAGTCCAGTTTAGAAAACACTTTTCCCTTGGACAAGTGGGCCAGCATGTCCTTCGTGAGGGGCAAGGGGTACACATTTTCCACGCATACTGCATTAAGCCCTCTATCATCCATGCAGAGACAAAGAGACCCAACTTTCTTCTCCCAGAATAGTACCGGAGCTGCCACCCGGGGTCTCACTGGCTGGATGAAACCTCGAGCCAGATTTTTATCTATAAACTACTGCAGTTCCTCTAGTTCCCTAGGGGTCATGGAATATATCTTGGGTTTTGGGAGTTTGGCTCCAGGGACAATTTCAATAGCACAGTCCATGAGCTGGTGAGAGGGGGAGTTCATCTGAGCCCCTTCCACTGAATACTTCAGCCAGGTCTTGGTACTCCCTGGGTATGCCTTTCAACCCCTTGCTTCCCACCACTGCCGCTGCTTATCTGTCCAAGCTTTCCCTTTCTCCCTGGGGTTTCTTAGGGTTTTTTGGTTCTTTTGGAAACTTCAAGCTCCCTTCCCGCCAATCTATCCTCAGGTTCCACTTTTTCAACCACGTCAATCCTAGGACAAGGGGCCATTCAATTCCAGGTGCCACTATGAATGTTAGAGTCTTTGAGTGGCTCCCTAAGGTTAAGCCCAGGGGTTTGGTGGCAAAGCTGGTCGGGACGCCCCATGCGATGGACCCATCAAGCTGACAAAATGCGATGGGGTTTTTTTAATCTCCTCAATCAGACCCCCAGTCTCCCTAGTAAGGTTGGTGCAGCCCAAGTCTATTAGGGCATTTAGCACCACCCTTTCTTCCTTGCCCAAGGTGAACAGACTTATAGGCAACGTGATTGGCATGATTGGCCCACTTACCAAGGGGTCATCATCATAGTCGCTCTCAGGCATCCACGGCTCGTCCTCCTATGGGGCCAGAGTTCCCCCTCTTGGTTTTGGGGTTGGGCAGAACTCCATGACCTCTGTGCTTTTCAGGGGTTTTCGTGCAGCACTCCAGAGTGTGATGACCCTCTTTGCTACACTTGAAGCAGGCAGTTGAGCATGGTTGAGTTGCTGTGGGTTTGGTTGCCTCTCCTTTCTTTACTGGGGGAGACCTCTTCCAAGTTTTCCCCAACTGGTATGGGTTGCGGTTCTGGTCGAACTCTGCTTCTTCGGCCAGGATGCACCATTCCTCTAGGCAGACCGGGGCTCCATGGGCGATGCAGGCATTGTACAAGTCGTCATTGAGCCCGTCCTGGAAACAGCTCACCGGGATGTCCTCAGGCCAGTTGAGGTGGCATGCCAGGTCTTGGAATTCCTCTGTGTATTCGTCTATGGGGCAGTGTCCTTGCCTGACTTTTTTTGTGCAGTCTTGTGCCTTTCGATCACCTAGGTCCGTCTCTGTTGGCACGCACGCCATTGTTGCCAATGATAGAGGGATGCCAGGCCGAGCTGCTACCCTCCCCCTCTCCGTGCATGTGGAGTCTGGGAATAGGCGAGAGAGCTGGGCAGGATGAGGCTATAAAAGAAGCAACTTTGGGTGGGAGCAGCATTTGGTGCAGAGAGCGAGCGAGCACGAGCTGACAGTGGTATGTTTCAGTGACTGGCCATGCAGGGGAGGATGAGGAGGGGCAGCCTGGTGTCTGAAGCTGCCTTGGCTGGCCACTGGCCTCAGCAGGCCCCAATGAGGCAGCATTCACTCACCAGCTGCCCAGCCTCGTGGGGCAGTTGTGATGGCAGTGGTAGCGAAGAAAGGTGTGGAGGAGGGGCAGTCTACCTGGTTTTAAGCTGCCTCGGCCTCATGGGGTGATGGCAGCAGCTATGGCAGCGGCGGTGAGGAAAGGCACAGAGGGGGAGGCATCCTACCTGGTTTTAAGCTGCCTCGGCCTCGTGGGGCAATGGCAGCAGCGATGGCAGCAGCGAGGAAAGGCGCCTGGGGGGGCAGCCTACCTGGTTTTAATCTGCCTTGGCCTTGTGGGGTGATGGCAGTGGTGGTGGCAGCAGTGAGGAAAGGCACAGAGGGGTGTGTGGCCTACTTGGTTTTAAGCCGCCTTGGCCTCGTGGGGTGATGGCAGCGGCGATGGCAGTGGCAAGGAAAGGTGCAAAGGGGGGGAGGCCTATCTGATTTTAAGCTGCCTCGGCCACGTGGGGCGATGGCAGCGGTGAGGAAAGGCGTGGAGGGAGGGGCGGCCTGGTGTTTGAAGCTGCCTCAACTGGTTGCTTGACTTCAGCAGGCCCCAACGAGGCAGCATTCACTCACTGGCTGCCCAGCCTCGTGGGCCGGTGGCAATTGTGGCAAAGAAAGGCACATAGCAGAGGGGGGGTGGCCGGCCTGGTGTTTGAAGCTGCCTTGGATGGTTGCTTGGCCTCAGCAGGCCCCAATGAGGCAGCATTCACTCACTGAGGCAGCATTCGCTCAATAGCTGCCTAGCCTCATGGCAGCAGTGAGGGGTGGTTGTGCGCCACAGTGTGAAAAATGGTCTTAAGTCACTTTTTAAAGTTCCATTGTCACTTCAAACAGTCACTAAGAGAACTGTTGTAAGGCAAGGACTACTGTACTTTATCACTTTTTTCCTTTTTTGGGGGGGGGGGAATCAAGTTTTTGACACCTTGCTAGGCGACTGGAAAAGCCCTGAGTTAGAGTACTCGGATTACAGCTGCTTTCCTGCAGGTATGTGGAATGCCGTGGGACCCACAGGTTTTGCAAAGTGAAGAGAGGAAGTTGGTTACAGCTTATTAGGAAAGATAAGGTAGACAACAAAGAATGCTTTATTGACCATTCGTCCAGATTTTATATCAGTTACATCTGCTAATACAGGTGTTCTGCTTCAGATTTCTGTTATTTTCAGTATCTGGTAAAATGTATGAGTACTTTTCCAACAACCTGTAAAATCCAAGACACTGCTTTTATTGTTTAATTCCCCCCTCCTAGACTGTTGATTCAGGGAATATCCACTTCTTTAGTGTTAACTAATAGTGTTAGTTAAGGGACGCAGTGGCTCAGTGGGTTAGGACGCTGAGCTTGTCGATCAGAAGGTCGGCAGTTTGGCGGGTTGAATCCCGAGTGCCATGTAACAGAGTGAGCGCCTGTTACTTGTCCCAGCTTCTGCCAACCTAGCAGTTCAAAAGCACGTAACAATGCAAGTAGAAAAATAGGGACCACTACGGTGGGAAGGTAACAGCGTTCCGTGCGCCTTTGGCGTCTAGTCATGCCGGCCACATGACCACGGAGATGTCCTCGGACAAGCGCTGGCTCTTCGGCTTTGAAACGGAGATGAGCACCGGCCCCTAGAGTCGGAAACGACTAGCACGCATGTGCGGGGGAACCTTTACCTTTTACCTAATAGTGTTAGTTATTTAGGGATAGATTTGTATTGGTTGCTTCATTTTTTTTTAAAAAAATGTGTTTTTGTAGACTCCAAGTCTTGTACACCCACCCAAAAATGACTACAGCAAAAAAATAAAAAACAGATAGTGGAAGATCATTCCAAGAGGCCTGGACAGAGTCATTTGGAGTGATTGAATACAGTGGGAAAGCGTTATGTGTTCTATGCAACAAAAGTGTTGTGTGTCGCACATCAAGTGTCAGACGGCACTTTGAAACCAACCACAAAAATGTTGCCCAACTTGGTGATACTGAAAGAAAAGAGTTTCTTGAAGGGAAATTGAGGAACTATCATTCCCATCATCTTAGTTTTTCCAACTATCTTTCCAGAACAAACTATCTGACAGCTACCAGTTTTAAAATTTGTGCATAGCAAAACACGGTAAGCCCCTCTCTGATGGGAATTTTATCAAAATGGCCATGTTGTCTGGGAGTGGTTCTCTTTTTCATGATTTCCCAAACAAGGATAAAATTATTCAATCCATCTCTGAGATACCACTTAGCAGAAATATTGTGAAAGATCGAGTCCAGCACATGGCAAGTGATGTTAGTCAGCAGCTCACCACTGACTTACAAAAGGCAGCCTGTTACTCCATGTGCTTGGATGAAAGCACAGATATAAATAATCATGAAAGGCTAGCAGTAATTTTGCGTTATGCTGTTGGTGACATCATGAGAGAAGAGCTGGTGAAACTGGTTTCTTTGCCAAAAAGAACACAAGGTGTAGATATCTACAATGCTGTGAAGGAAGCTTTTTTGTCACAAGACATAAGACCAAAAAAGGTGGTTTCAATTAAAAGTGATGGAGCACCTTCTATGGTAAGGGCAACATCTGGTTTCATACAGTTGTTTGTTAAAGAAACAAAACATCAAGTCATTCAGTTCCATTGCATTATACACCAGGAAGCTCTTTGTGCCAGGGAAAGCAACAACAAAAATGACGATGTCCTCAAAGTTGTCACAAAAATAGTGAATTACATCATGGCTCGTGCTCTGAATTGTCGGCAGTTTCAAGTACTTCTTGAGGAGGTTCAGGCATGGTATGATTGTTTATTTATCTATAATAATGTCCAGTGGCTGAGAAGAGGATGAGTCCTGGAGAGATTTGTAGCCTGCTTGGATGAAATTAGGCTGTTTATGAACAAAAAGCGGTAAGAATATCAACAGCTCACTGATATGGCCTGGCTTACCAACCTTATGTTTTTACAGACTTTACACAACACTTCAATGTACTGAACAAACAATTACAAGGTGTAGGGAAAACAGCCCCCTTCATGGATTACTGCCTTGTCGTGGCGAAGGGGCTTGCGTAATTCAATGAAGCTATGAGCTATGCCGTGCAGGGCCACCCAGGACGGAAAGGTCATAGAAGAGAATTCTGACAAAACGTGATCCACTGGAGAAGGAAATGGCAACCCACTCCAGCATCTTTGCCATGAAAACCCCATGGACAGTACCAAAAGGCAAAACGGTATGACAATGGAAGATGAGCCCCTCAGGTTGGAAGGCGTCCAATATGCTACTGGGGAAGAGCAGAGGGCTAGTACTAGTAGCGCCAGAAAGAATGAAGCGACTGGGCCAAAGCCGAAAGGACGCTCAGCTGTGGATGTGTCTGGTGGTGAAAGGAAAGTCCGATGCTGTAAAGTTTTTTTCTCCATAGGAACCTGGAATGTAAGATCCATGAATCAAGGAAAGCTGGACGTGGTCAAACAAGAGATGACAAGACTGAACATCGACATCTTAGGTATCAGTGAACTAAAATGGGCAGGAATGGGTGAATTTAATTCAGATGACCATCAGGTATACTACTGCGGGCAAGAATCCCTCAGAAGAAATGGAGTAGCCTTCATAGCCAATAAAAGAGTAGGAAAAGCAATACTGGGATACAATCCTCAAAATGACAGAATGATCTCGAATCTAAGGCAAACCATTCAATATCACAGTAGTCCAAGTCTATGCCCCAACCACCAGTGCTGAAGAGGATGAAATTGACCAGTTCTATGAAGCCCTACAGCACCTTATAGAACTAACACCAAAAAATAATGTTCTTATCATCATGGGGGATTGGAATGCTAAAGTAGGAAGCCAAAAGATAACTGGAATAACAGGCAAGTTTGGCCTTGGAGTACAAAATGAAGCAGGGCACAGGCTGATAGAATTTTCTCAAGAGAATACAACGGTGATAGCAAACACTCTTTTCCAACAACCCAAGAGACGGCTCTACACATGGACATCACCAGACGGTCAACACAGAAATCAGATTGACTATGTGCTCTGCAGCCAAAGATGGAGAAGCTCTATACAGTCAGTAAAAACAACACCAGGAGCTGAATGTGGCTCAGACCATGAGCTTCTCCTTGCAAAGTTTAGGCTTAAACTGAAGAAAGTAGGGAAAAGCACTAGGCCACTTAGGTATGAATTAAATCATATCCCTGTTGAATATACAGTAGAGGTGACAAATAGATTTAAGGAATTAGATCTGATAGACAGAGTGCCTGAAGAACTATGGACAGAGGTTCACAACATTGTACAACAGGTAGCAACCAAAACCATCCCAAAGAAAAAGAAATGCAAGAAAGCAAAATGGCTGTCTGAGGAAGCTTTGCAAATAGCTGAGGAAAGGAGGGAAGCGAAAGGCAAGGGAGAAAAAGAAAGATACGCCCAATTGAATTCAGAATTCCAGAGAATAGCTAGAAGAGATAAGAATGCCTTATTAAATGAACAGTGTAAAGAAATAGAAGAAAACAATAGAATAGGGAGGACCAGTGATCTTTTCAAGAAAATTGGAGAGATGAAGGGAACGTTTCATGCAAAAATGGGCATGATAAAGGACCAAAATGGCAGGGACCTAACAGAGGCAGAAAAGATTAAGAAGAGGTGGCAAAATTACACAGAAGAACTATACAAGAATGAGGTGATAATCACAATGAGGTGGTCACTGACCTTGAGCCAGACATCCTAGAATGTGAAGTGAAGTGGGCCTTAGAAAAGCTGAACAACAACAAAGCTAGTGGAGGTGACAGTATTCCAACTGAGCTATTCAAAATCTTAAAAGACGATGCAGTAAAAGTTCTACACTCAATTTGCCAGCAAATTTGGAAAACTCAACAGTGGCCACAGGATTGGAAAAGGTCAGTTTACATTCCAATTCCAAAGAAAGGCAGTGCCAAAGAATGTTCAAACTATCGCACCATTGCACTCATTTCTCATGCTAGTAAAGTTATGCTTAAAATCCTACAAGCTAGACTCCAGCAGTATGTGGATCGAGAACTACCAGAAGTACAGGCAGGATTTCGAAGAGGCAGAGGAACTAGAGATCAAATTGCCAACATACGCTGGATCATGGAGAAAGCTAGAGAGTTCCAGAAAAACATCTACTTCTGCTTCATTGACTATGCTAAAGCCTTTGATTGTGTGGATCATAAGAAACTGTGGCAAGTTCTTAAAGAGATGGGCGTACCAGACCATCTTATTTGTCTCTTGAGAAACCTATATGTGGGCCAAGAAGCAACAGTGAGAACTGGACACAGAACCACTGATTGGTTCAAAATTGGGAAAGGAGTCCGGCAAGGCTGTATACTGTCGCCCTGCCTATTTAACTTATATGCAGAGCACATCATGAGAAAGGCAGGGCTAGATGAATCAAAAGTTGGAATTAAGATTGCCGGAAGAAATATCAACAACCTAAGATATGCAGATGATACCTCTCTAATGGCACAAAGTGAAGAAGAACTAAAGAGCCTCTTGTTGCGGGTAAAGAAGGAGAGTGCAAAACTTTGGTTGAAACTTAACATTAAGAAAACCAAGAACATGGCATCCGGCCCTCTCAATTCCTGGCAAATAGATGGGGAAGAAATGGAGGTAGTGACAGGTTTTATTTTCCTGGGCTCCAAGATCACTGCAGATGGGGACTGTAGCCAAGAAATTAAAAGACGCTTGCTCCTGGGGAGGAAAGCCATGGCAAATCTAGATAGCACACTAAAAAGCAGAGACATCACCCTGTCAACAAAAGTGTGTATAGTCAAGGCTATGGTCTTCCCAGTTGCAATGTATGGCAGTAAAAGCTGGACCATAAAAAAGGCTGAGCGCCAAAGAATTGAGGTCTTTGAGCTATGGTGCTGGAGAGGACTCCTGTGAGTCCCTTGGACTGCAAGGCGATCAAACCGGTCAGTCCTAGAGGAGATCAACCCTGACTGCTCTTTAGAAGGCCAGATCCTGAAGTTGAAACTGAAATACTTTGGCCACCTAATGAGAAGGAAGGACTCACTGGAGAAGAGCCTAATGCTGGGAAAGATTGAGGGCAATAGAAGAAGGGGACAACAGAGAATGAGGTGGCTGGATGGAGTCACTGAAGTAGTAGGTATGAGCTTAAATGGACTCCAGAAGATGGTAGAGGACAGGAAGGCCTGGAGGAACGTTGTGCATAGGGTTGCGATGGGTTTGACACGACTTCGCAGCTAACAACAACAAAGGGAAAACATCAGACAGGATGTTTTGTGATTTCAAAACATTTGAGAGAAAACTGCAGGTTTTTGAAAGAGACCTTGAAAGTGGGCAGCTGAAATATTTTCAAAATCTAAAAATTCATTTAGAAAATTCTACAACATTTGCAGACAATCCTACAAGCCATCAGGAAATCTACAAGGAATTTTCTAGCATTGTAGCAGCTGCAAAGGTGAATTTTAGTAAACGATTTTTACAGTTCCGTAAGATGGAGACAACCCTGTTTTTTCTTACTTCTGCAGATAAAGCCAAATTTGAAGAACTTGATCTTTCCTGCTTACACTGGTTAGATTTAGGAAATCTGGAAATGGAGCTACTGGAATTTCAAGAAAACTCTATCTGGAAAAATAAATTCTGTGACCGGCGTGAAACACTAGAGAAGATGATGACAAAGGACAGCACAGTTAGTTCTGAAAATGAAATTCTCAAAGTGTGGAATTCTCTGCCAAATAATTTTAAGTCAATGAAAGCACATGGGATTGCTTTCCTTACTTTGTTTGGATCATCTTATGCTTGTGAGCAGCTGTTTTCAGCTTTGAATTATATCAAATCTGACACCAGAAGCAGACTAACAGATGACCTGAGTGTTGCATGTGTTGCTCTCAAACTTACAAAGTATGAGCCAAGGGTAGATAAATTATCAGCATGCACACAACAGCAAAAATCACATTAATTCTTCAAAAGCATGCCAAATGCAAACTTTTACTTTTCAATAAAAACTTGTTTGTATCATTGAAAGCTCTGTTATTGTGTTTTGGGGAGATGGAGTGAGTGGGGGATTTTTACTTTTTGACTCATTTTGCTCTTTTAAAGAGAAAGCCCCCCAAAGCCCCCCTGCATAGCCAGAAGCCTTGCGCCATTGCTGTTCTCCTGCCGCGCTCCCCCAGCCCCTCTCTTACCCTTCCTTTGAAACAAACACACACAAACACAATCCTCCCATTCCTTCCTTCTGAATTAAAACAAGAGAAATCCAAGTTTATTCTTTTGTGGTCTTTACATATTTAAAGTGCAGCTAGAAGGAAGTGGGGAAGAAAACCATCATGAGACACTCTTCTGTTTTAACTTTTTTTCCTTGCCGCTTTTTGGAGTTTTCATCCTGCTTTCATGAGAGGGCAGCATTTGGGAGGGGGTGTAGCTGCCCCCTTCTCCCCACAAGCCATCAGCCTGCCTGTGCTTTTCCCCCTGTCCAAGGCTTTCATTGTCATGAGCATTTCTGTTGAGGACTGGCGGCGGGGGGGGGGGGGGGGGGGGGTTTTTTTTTTTTTTCCCCCCCCCCCTCCATCTGCTGGGTGGTTGCATCAGGTTTTGGTCTCTTCTGTCGTGCTTTGAGGTTACCCACAAAGCACGCTTCTTTTGGGGGGGATCCCCACTCCAGTTGCTAAGCTTGCTTAAACCCTCTTCCACCACCTCCTCTTCACCGGAGCCCCCCTTTGTCTGCAACCAGCCCCAGCCCCTGCCTCGCCTTGCCTTCCCCTGTAGTATATGCAACTAAAGCATACACAGGCTGTCAGCACAGCAGGAGGCGCGAGGCTGGACAGCTCCAGGCTATAACCGCATTTGGCAGGAAAGCCTGGTTTAAACAAGTTTGACAGCCCCGGGCTATGGCCAGCTCTGGCGGGAAGCCAGGGTTTAAATCTATTGGCCACCTGCACTGGCAGGAAGCCCAGGTTTGAATCCATTGGTTGGTATTCACCTGGGCAGGTATAAAGGTACACCAGGTAACCCCCTTCCCCAGCTTCGTTCCTGACCATCAATAAAGAAGTCTCTTCACCCAGCCGAGTGTCCGTCTCTGTGTGCAACCATGCTACTTTACACTGGCGATGAAGGTGGGATCCTGCCCCAAACATCGCTAGCCGCGGAAGCAACCACATCTGGTTCCAGCATCCAAGAAGCAGCGGCACTGGAGCAGGACAACCCGAGGCAGCAAGATGACACAGCTGGGTCAGTATCCTCTTTTTAACAGCAACCATCCCGAAGAGTGGGAAGTATTCGTGGGACAGCTGGAGTGCTACCTCTGGGCGAACGGGGTCGAGGATGACGGCCAGAGAATGGTGGCGTTGCTGTGCAGCTGCGGGATGGACACCTACCAGCTGGCAGTCGGCCTTTGCTCACCAGATGACATCCACGCCATTGGCTACAAAGAGCTCCTGGCCAAGCTGACCGAACATTTCCGACTGGACATGTCAGAAATCGTGTGGAGGTACCGTTTTGAGAAGCAGGACCAATGTCCAGGTGAGTCAGCCAAGCAGTATATGGCCCCCCGCTAAGGCAGGCAGCCCGCCTCTGTAAGTTTGAAAACCTTGAGATTAGGCTGAGGGATTGCATAGTCTGCGGTCTGAGAGAGCGGAAACTGCAGCAGAAGCTGTTTGCCAAACCAAAACTGACCCTGAGAGATGTACACAACAAGTTCCTAGCCTGGGACTTGGCGGAGGAGTCGGACGCGAGAGCCAGCAGAACAGGAGGAGCCATCCACCAGGTGAGCGGCTGCAGCAAGGATGAGTGGCCAGTAACTGAAGTGGACACGATACACCGTGGCCCTCGACCATCTGCCACCAACCGTGACAACCCTAGAGAAGCAAGACCAGCAGCGGCGGAACAGAAGTGCCAGGAATGCAGGTGCGGAGCAAGAAACCCCTGGTCTACACAGTTCCCTGGCTGCGGCGCAAACCGGCTCCGGTCTACCCAACACTGTGGCTGCGGGTCCCGGTCTACCCAGCACAGCGGCTGCGGACAACCCCGGTCTACCCAGTGCTCCGGCTGCAGCGCGAACGGCTCCCGGTCTACCTGATGCGCGAGCTGCGGAGGACAGCATCCCCGGTCTACCTGCCGTTTTATATCAGCAAAGTGTCGAGCGTGCAGAAAGACGGGACACATCGCGTTGGTCTGTCGAAGCAAGCAAAGGGACAACCTGCATGAGGTGGAAGCTGAGTTCTAGTCTGCCACAGGTACCGGGGAGCGGCTTCGGAGACTGATGGTCAGCCACACGGAGGGCCGGGCGGCTGTTTGCGCAATGGGGGGTTCGCAGACAATTACCCTTAAGATAAAATTGGGGGTGAAATTGCAAGGAGTCCCCTGCACAATGGAATTGGATTCGGGGTCGGCCATCTCAATCATCTCTGCCGGAACCTTTTAAACAATTTGCAAGTGGAGCAACCAGCGGGTCCCCCTGAGATCATCCAGACTGACCCTCTCTGACTTCCAAAACACTCCAATAAACGTCCGGGGGGAGGCATCAGTGGAGGTGCAGTACAAGAGGTTCAAGGGGATTTTAAATGTGTTGGTTGTAGAAGGGCAGAGAACCAGTCTTGTGGGGCTGGGATGGTTCAAAGCGCTGGGCATCGGAATCACCGCGATTCACCAGACGCGGAGCTGCTGTTCGCTCAAAGACGTCTGCGAAGAGTTTGCAGATGTGTTCGATGAGAAGTTGGGGAAATACACAGGGCCCCCTATTTCTTTTAAGTTAAACCCACAGGTCCAGCCCATTAGGATAAAGGCTAGGAGAGTCCTGTTCGCTTTAAAACATAAAATAGAACAGGAGCTCGACAAGCTGGTAGACCAGGGGGTGTTAACTCCAATGGAGGGAGCGGAATGGGAAACCCCCATCGTGACACCCCTCAAATCAAATGGCGAAGTCAGAATTTGCGCTGACTATCAACCGAGCACTGAGTGCCCACTCATACCCGGTTCCCGTGGTCAGCAGCATCCTGGCATCCCTGCAGGGCGGATCTCTGTTTGCAAAGCTGGATCTCACTCAGGCTTATCAACAGCTACCGGTCGACCCGCAGGCTGCTTGTCACTGCACGTTTTTTTTTGTTCGTCAGAAAAGTTCATTTCTAACTGTACATTTTCCCCTGCTTTCTACACCTGTTGTGATAACTTATCTGGTAACCATAGTGAATCCCATATGTTATGGTTTCAGACTGTTTAGTGCGCATGTCTAGAAAAAGTTCTCACAGTTATTCTTTATTGTCTTTCACTTTGCTGTTACTGTCTGTTACGTTAGGATGTAGTCAGCTAGCTCTCTTTTTAATATATATTTAGTTTTTATATTTTTGTAATTAAAAGGTATTTAGTAAGATTATGCATCGTGTTTTATTTCCTTCCTTCATGCACATCATGCATCCTCTGAAGCACGGTCCTTCACCCTCTACTAAGGTGATTTATACCTTGACATTTGGTATCGAGGATGTTTTGATTTATGTTTTTAGAGATGCATGTTTCTGCGGCTGTTATCAGTTAGTTAGTGCTAGTGAGGCAGCGGTGATTAACTGCTGAAACATGTCAGGAAGGAAGCCACGTATGAAAAGGGAGGCTAGGAGCCTGTCTGTGGGGCATCTCCCTTCAACTTTACAAACTCCGATCGCTTCAGCCACACGCCTTGGAGAAGATGCACCTGCTCCTGTCGACGATGCAAGGTCAGTCACTCCTTTTTCTACTTTTCCAAGCTCCCTGGCAGCTGCTCTTGAAAATGTTCACACTCCAGGGGCTCAAGATGAATTTCAAAGGCTTGGAGCGAAACCTAAAGTTCAGCCGAAGAAAATTCCTTTTGCTCCTTCAAGTCCCAATCAAACTATGTGAGATAGGGCTATGCAAGGCTACTGTGAACAAATTGGGGTTTTTCAAAAGCGTTTGCAGCAGGCAAAGGAATATGTGTCAATGGTTCAGCAATATGAGAGGAGTTATGAGCAAGAACCGGCCATATTCAAGCGGTGATGCGCTCCGACCCTCTGATTTCAGCACGTGGTACTGGGAGCAAGGGTGAGCAGCCACCTGAGCTCAGGCTCGTGTATTTCAATGCCAGGTCCGTAATGAATAAGGCACCTCTCATTCGTGAGCTGATTGAGGAGGAGCATGCGGACCTGGCTTGCATTACAGAGACCTGGTTGGGCCCAGAGGGCGGGGTCCCCCTGGTTGATCTTAGCCCATCAGGCTTCTGGGTGCTGCACCAGCCTTGGGCTCAGGGTAGGGGCGGTGGAGTGGCAGCAGTTGTGAGGGAGACCTTATGTCCGCGGGAGGCCACTATAGTCCAGATAGGCAGGTGTGAGTCCCTCCTCCTGAGATGTGGCCCTAGAGCGCAGTTGGGCTTGCTGCTGGTGTACGTTTCGCCTAGTCGCGTAGCAGCAGCCCTGCCTGAGCTTCTCGATATCCTCTCAGGATTGGTGGTTGAGTTCCCCAAACTTATAGTTTTGGGTGACTTCAACCTACCATCCCTGGGAGGATCATCTGAGTTAGCTCGGGAGTTCATGGCTTCCATGGCGGCCATGGACCTGACGCAGGTTATTCAGGGCCCAACTCATGGGGGGGGGTGTCACACGCTCGATTTGGTTTTTCTATCTGGACGGTGGTTAGATGATTTCGGGGGGGGGTTCGCCAACTATTATACCCCTGTCATGGACCGATCATCATCTCCTGCGGCTGGTCTTCCGTTTTGTCACTCCCTGTCGTGGGGTTGCTGAGCCAATAAGATGGTTCCGTTTTAGGCGCCTGATGGACCCTGAGCGGTTCCAGACGGCGCTGGGGCCCCCACCTGCCTCCTTTGCTCACAGCTCGGTAGATGCCCTAGTGGAAGCCTGGGAAAGGGCAGCCACAGAGGCACTCGACCAAGTTGTACCCATGCGGCCTTTGACCCGGCGCAGATCCCAATGGGCTCCATGGTTCTCCATGCAGCTGCGGGAGATGAAGCATCGGAGATGGGGCCTAGAGAGCTGTTGGAGATCCAACTGATCCTAATCCGACCGGTTACGACTAAGGTCGTTTACGAAAACTTATCTCACGGCGATGAGGGTGGCAAGGTCTAACCACTTTGCCACCCTCATCGCGTCCGCAAATAATCGCCCGGCCGCCCTGTTTAGAGTAACTCGCTCTCTCCTTAATCTGGAGGTGAGGGAGGAACCCTTGCAGGGTCGAGCTGAGGAGTTTAGTCGTTTTCTGTCGGACAAAATCGCTCGGATCCGGACCGGTCTGGACTCCAACTGGGCAGAGTCTGACGATGAAGATACGGGCAGCCTTGTCGATTTGATCTGGGAAGAGTTCGACCCTTTGACACCTGAAGAAGTGGACAAGATCATGGGGAGGCTGAGCTCCACCACGTGTTTGTTGGACCCGTGCCCCTCCTGGCTGACTTATGCGGCCCGGGATGGGACACAAGGCTGGCTCCAGGCAATAATTACTGCCTCTTTGAGTGAGGGTAGCTTTCCCACCACCTTGAAGGAAGCGGTGGTGAGGCCCCTCCTCAAGAAGCCTGCCTTGGACCCAGCAATATTAAACAACTTTCGTCCGGTCTCCAACCTTCGCTTTCTGGTGAAGGTTGTTGAGAGCGTAGTGGCGCAACAGCTCCCTTTGTTCTTGGATGAAGCTGATTATCTAGACCCGTACCAATCAGGCTTCAGGCCTGGGTACAGCAGGGAGACGGCATTGGTCGCACTGGTGAATGATCTCTGGTGGGCTCGGGACAGGGGTTGTTCTTCTGTCCTAGTCCTTTTAGACCTCTCAGTGGCTTTTGATACCATCGACCACGGTATCCTACTGCGACGTCTCAGGGGGTTGGGAGTGGGAGGCACAGTTCTTCAGTTGTTCTCCTCCTACCTTCTGGGACGTTCGCAGTCGGTGTTGGCAGGGGGGCAGAGATCGACCTTGAGACCTCTCATTTGTGGAGTTCTTCAGGGATCGGTTCTCTCGCCTCTCCTGTTCAACATCTATATGAAGCCGCTGGGTGAGATCATTCGTGGTTTTGGAATTGGGTATCATCAATACGCTGATGATACCCAGCTTTTTATTTCTACCCCAAACCACCCCAGTGATGCCCTCGATGTGATGTCCCGCTGCCTGGAGGCGGTCCGGGTCTGGATGGGGAGGAACAGGCTTCAACTCAACCCTGACAAGACTGAGTGGCTGTTCGTGCCGGCATCCCGAGAAGTTTCGATTGTTCCAACCTTGGCTATTGGGGGTGAGTTATTGCCCCCCGTAGATAGGGCGCGCAACTTGGGGGTCGTTCTAGATTCACAGCTCTCTTTGGAAGAGCATATTGGAGCTGTGACTAGAGGGGCCTTTGCCCAGGTTCGCCTGGTGCGCCAGTTGCGACCCTATCTGGATCGGGATGCCTTGCGTACAGTCACTCATGTGCTTGTGACTTCTCGTCTAGACTACTGTAATGCTCTCTACATGGGGCTGCCCTTGAAGTCCACTCGGAGGCTCCAACTGGTGCAGAATGCAGCCGCGCGAGTTGTGCTGGGGGTTTCCCAATACTCCAATGTTACACCTTTGCTCCGCGAGCTGCATTGGCTACCAGAGTGCACATCGACTATGCGGGACCATTCCAAGGACACACATTCCTAGTGGTGGTAGACAGCCACTCGAAATGGCTGGAAGTGGTGCCTGTGGGCAACATGACCTCAGCAGGAACCATTCAAGCACTAAGGGGCCCGTTCTCAACCCATGGACTGCCTGATGTGATTGTGTCAGATAACGGAACGCAATTTACCTCATCGAATTTTCAGGTGTTCCTGAGGACCTTGGGGATTAGACACGTCACCTCTGCCCCTTTTCATCTGGCCAGTAACGGATTAGCAGAACGATTTGTGCGCACCACAAAGGACACTCTCAAGCGCATCATCCAAGGGGAATGGAAGCAACGACTGGCCACCTTCCTTCTCCACCAACATTCCACGCCCTGCACTGCAACAGGCAAAAGCCCCGCAGAACTCCGATGGGGTAGACGCCTGATTACAACACTGGACAGGCTCCACCCAGACAGAGTGGCAGCAGATGTCGGGACCCCTAGCATCAAAAAAGTATTCAACACAGGTGACGCCATCTGGGCGAGGAACTACGGCTCAGGTCACCCATGGGTGCCAGGGGAGATACTGGACCAAACAGGCCCTCTATCCTACAATGTAAGGGTGGAGGGGGGACTACAGTGGAGAAGGCACCTGGACCAGTTAAGGAAAAGGGCTCCTGAAAGGGTCTTGGGGGACAATCCAGGGCCTGATGAGGAGGAGACAATAACACAACCACCCAGGATGGCTACCAGAGGGTCACAGGGGCAGCACTGCTCCAGGCAGGAACAGGACATTGGGGACAGGGCAACACCTGACCCAGTCGGAAGGAGGACACTGCAACACCGCCAAAACAGCCCCTCAGCCCCCAGGCTCACAGAAACCCCTGGAACCACTGCACCCACACCTACACACCACAGCCCACCACAACAACAACAAAAAGGGGCAGGAGATAATAAAAAAGACTCAAACAGCAACTCACCACCAGGCGAACCAGCCCTAAGGAGATCTAGCAGGTCCCACAAGGCTCCAAGCTACCTCTCTGATTATGTACGGACCTAAGTGGGGAGGAAGGGGGAATGTCAATAAAAATAAAAATGTAATATTGTATATAGTTAATAAGGAAAGGAATGGTAAGGGGATAACGCCTCACTATGGGGGAAGGGGTGTAGTGTATGCGACTAAAGCATACACAGGCTGTCAGCACAGCAGGAGGCGCGAGGCTGGACAGCTCCAGGCTATAACCGCATTTGGCGGGAAAGCCTGTTTTAAACAAGTTTGACAGCCCCGGGCTATGGCCAGCTCTGGCGGGAAGCCAGGGTTTAAATCTATTGGCCACCTGCACTGGCAGGAAGCCCAGGTTTGAATCCATTGGTTGGTATTCACCTGGGCAGGTATAAAGGTACACCAGGTAACCCCCTTCCCCAGCTTCATTCCTGACCATCAATAAAGAAGTCTCTTCACCCAGCCGAGTGTCTCTGTGCGACCACGCTACTTTACATCCCCCATGGCAATGGCACCCCTGCCCTGCTCCCTCCCTCGCCTCGCCTCACCCTGCAGGATGAGCTTCCTGCCCACTGCCCCACCTGCTAGAGAACCCCTGGATCTCACCCAACCCTGCCCAGCCCCCACAGGTACCCCTCCCCAGGAGCAACATCAAGGTGGCCACACCCACTCACACTGCCATTATTACCATAGCCACACCCACTCAGTGGCCACATCACTCAATGGGCCACACCCACCCGGCACCCGGCAATGCATAAGTGGGTTTTGGGTTGCAGTTTGGGCATTTGGTCTCTAAAAGGTTCATCATTGGGCTAGGTGGCCTTTTTTTTTTTAATCCCATTTATATCCCGCCCTTCTCCGAAGACTCAGGGCGGCTTACAATTTAAGCACAAACCAATGTGCTTAGCAATAGCCTTCATTCTATGTATATGCCTGCTTATTAGGGCTTTAGCCCCCCCCCAAGCGGCATTATTACAAAGTCAGCTTATTGCCCCCAACAATCTGGGTCCTCATTTTACCTACCTCAGAAGGATGGAAGGTTGAGTCAACCTTGAGCCTGGTGGGATGCAAACCTGCACTAATTGCAGGCAGCTGGTGTTACTTAAGGAGGCATTAGCCCACTGCTCCACCAAGGCTCCTTTGAAACGCTGCCTCAGGGCCGACATGAAGCGATTGAAATTCCAGAGCTCTGGGGCATTGGAGTTGTGCAGGATCACCATCCAATGGGCTGTGGCACCTTTTAGGGCCAGAGTGATGACCCTGACTCTAGCTTCCTCGCTGGGGAGGGTCCTCCTGTACACTTGCATGTAGGTGAGAATGTGACTGAGGAAGAATCCCAATTGCTTGGGATCCCCATTGAACTTCACCCCAAGAGGGAACAGCTTCAGTTCAGGTTCAGGTGGTGGGGCTCTTGCCCTGGCTGCTTGGGGAGCATTTACTCCTAGGGGCCCGGCCCATTGAGGGGCAGCTGGAGTGCCTGCCACTGTATCGGTAGAACCAGCTGCCCCCGCTGAGGTTTCAGTAGTAACCGACTTGCTCTTGCCTCCTGTAGCTTCTTCGAGCTGTTCCTCTCCTCTTCCCCTGCCTCACTCGGACTTCGTTGTCAGATCCTGGAACGCTTCCACCATGAAGTGCATTGCCCACTTCAGGATCTGGTCAGCAGTGTCCTGCTCCCCCTTGGTCTCCTTGTCATCGTAGAGCAGTTCCATCTCATGTTTCTAGCCCAGTTTTCAGCTGCCCCGAGTGAAGGTTACATGTTGGGCTCTTCTGTCTCAATCCCCTTTTCCTCATTCCGACCGACCACCTCAGTGGTACTTAATGTTGCCATTCCAAGTTGTGTTACTTGGGGATAATGAAAGTTGTCAGCACATCCAGATGGCATGGCTATAAGAATGCCTTGGATACTAGCATGCAGCTAAACAGAGCATAAGATTCCTTTGCAGTCAATTCTGCCTCAGCTGTACAAAAGTAATAATGAGGCAGCACCATGTGTTTTTTTAGATGCTTTTAACTTGCAATTACTATGAAGAAAAGACTTTTGTATTAGACTTTATGGAGGTAAACAGCAAATATATTTCTTTTCTCCTCTAAGATTTACATTCTAGAACAATTTTTCTCAACCTTAGCAACTTTAAGATGTGTGGACTTCAACTCCCAGAATTCCTCAGCCAGCATGGAGAATTCTGAGAGTTTAAGTCCACATGTCTTAAAGTTGCCAAGGTTAAGATTGCTCTAGATATTTATAAGCTATTGAGGTTCTTCTCCATTTTTCTAAAGCTAAGTCTGTAACAGAATTGTTGCATGAAAGAGAATACACTTACGTAAGACTATTCACACCAAAAACATCTGCAGTTGTGTTCTGCCTCACAACCTCAGAGAACTGTATTAAAAAACACACCCAAGAATTAACAATCAGATATAGCTGTTCACTGTCCAGGTTAAGATGCCTGTGCAGGGTTTCTTCTGGCGCAGCATTCAGCAGAACATCCAGTAGAAAAAGAGACCTGCAGCATTGTCCACACCCACTGGAATTGCTTCAAGTGTCTGAGGGTTGGCATGTCTCATGTTGGTGAGTTCCTGCAGCAGGAAATTAGAAATCTTGGGAACAGCAACAGTACAGGTTTGTATGAACCTTTTGGTGGGCTCTCTGGGTGATCTCAGATCTGCACCAAAAGGTAGATCACATACACTACAGTACAGAGGTTTGGGGTTGCATTCTATCTGAAGTACATTTGATCTACCCTTTGGTGCAGATGTTCCTGACCCTGGAAAGCCCCTAAAAGGTGTGAAGGTGGAAAGTGGCAAGGAATGGTGAGGGGAGAGAAGTGACAGCTTGTTGCCATTCTCCATGGGTGATGTACCTCCTTGAGATATCAGGATCATGCCCTTACATGGTGCAATTGTGCAGCATTGCTGGAGAGTTTGGAGTTTGGGGATGGCTATGTGTTTCTTTTGGACAGAGCAGATATTTCAATCTTGTGTAATTTCTTTGAATTCTGTTTGCTGGCACAGACTGACTGTTCTCTAAAAGATAAGCAGGGTTGGACCTGGTTAATACTTGGATGGGGAATGGCTAGGAAATACCAGAGATGTGTGTTGAGAAAACAGAAAGGAAGAAATGGTAAGCCACTTTGTATTGTTGTGAAGATGATGATGGTTTATATGCCACTCAACTCCCAGCAATTCTATATGGGTGTGTGTGAAATCCCCAAGAATCAGGCTTGACCTTAATTCAGCTCTCTGGCACTCCTGCATCATGTGTTCACTGCCTCCCCAAGTGTTCTATAGCAATAGCAATTGAAACTTAGACTTATATACTGCTTCACAGTGCTTTACAGCCATCTCTAAGTGGTTTACAGAGTCAGTGTCAACGGTGCTAACATCGGATGTTCTTGCTTTGACAAAAGATGAAGAAGCAGCTATTATGAAACACAAGTTACCTTATTTGATCGAGAAAGTGAAGGAGAAACAGAAAGCAAGAGTATGGAAGAAATTTCACAAGAACCCAGTATAGAGCAGCAAGATGACCAAGGAAAGAGGATGAATAGCAACAATAGGACTGGAGATGCAACAGGGCTACAAGTTGAAACTAGATCACAGAGACAAAAGGCCGCAGGTAAGTAAGAGTACGGAAGAAGAATTATATCTGTTTTCCGTTAATATTAACGGATTAAATGCCCCTGCTAAAAGGAAAAGAATTTGGCTTAACTTACGAAAACAAAATTGCAATTTGATTTGTATACAAGAAACTCATATATGTAAAAACCATCAAAAAGTATTAGAGTGCCCCCAATTGGGGAAATTATATGTATCCTTGGACAATCAGAAAAAATAAGGTATTGCTGTGCATGACCGCAAAGGATTAGTGACACAACAAGTGTACTCTGATGAAGAGGGAAGAATACTAGTGCTAGAAACTAAAATAGGTTTCAAACAGGTATTATTAGTAGTTATATATGCGCCTAATACGGATCAGAAAACTTTTTTAAAAAAGTTATATAAGAAACTAACTGATCTTGATTATGAAAATATCTGTATTTTGGGGGACTTTAATGCGATTAAAGATGTCAATAAAGACTACGAACCAGGGGTAGGCCCCCCCAAAGTACATAAAAAGACAAAGGAAAATTCTGCCTAAAATATGGGATAAGCTAGTAACCCAAATTGGACTTTCAGACGTATGGAGAGATTTACATACTACTCAGAAACAATTCACTTATTTTTCCCCCAGGCACTATTCATGGTCTCGAATAGATATGTTTTGGTCAACATCTGAGATCAAAGAGACCATCATAGAGGTAGAGATAAACACCAATGTACGGGCAGACCATCTCCCTTTAATAGTCAAATGGGCAGGACCCCCCCCAAAAAAGGGCGAGGTGGTCTATGAGACTAGATTTAATGAGAGATGAGGAATTTCTCAAAAGTACCAAAAAGGAGTTAGAATTTTTTTTTATAGAAAACAAAAGAGAGGATACCTCTCTGCAAATTATTTGGGACACAGCTAAAGCAGTAGTGAGAGGGCTCGCTATAAAACATTCGGCCCACAGTTGGAAACAAGAAAGATTAAAAAGAGTTGAGTTAATTTCAAAATTATCAAAAATTGAGGAGGCGCTGCAATTAGATCCCCAAAATTCCCAGCATAAAGAAAAAAAAGATTTGATTAAGCATGAGATTCTTTTGATTGATCAAAAAGAGCTGGCAGATAAAATTAAGAGGAGTAGGCAGAGGTACTTTGAACACGCTAATAAACCGGGGAAGTGGTTAAGTTACAGATTAAGAAAGGAACAAAGAGCAAAAAGGATAGACTAGTTACAAGATCAGGATGGTAACCTGGTGATTAATAAGGAACAAAAACTAAAAATCGCACAAGAATTTTATAGATTACTTTATAGTGAGGAAGAATGTCCACAAAGTAAGTTAGAACAATATTTTCAGAATTATTGCCCCCAACCGATCTCAGATTCTTTTAGACAACTTCTGAATAAGGAAATAACTATAGATGAAGTTGAGGAAGCTATTAAAAAATAAACAGGGGGGGAAACTCCAGGCCCGGATGGCCTGCCTTGTGAATTTTACAAGGAATTTATTGACCTGTTAGGTACTCAATTAAGGGATATATTTAATAACATTTTAACTGATGCAAAAATGCCCGAATCTTGGAGAGAGGCTCATATCTCCTTAATTCCTAAACCTGATTCGGATTTGACGTTGATCCAAAATTACAGACCAATTTCGTTATTGAATGTAGACTACAAAATTTTTACGACCATTTTGGCAGAAAGACTTAAAATATTTCTTTCCCACTTTATTCACCAAGACCAAAATGGTTTTTTACCCTATAGACATCTTAATGATAGTATATTTCTACTTCTGTATCACTTTTAGAGTTAAATTTAGTTGAAGAAAGGAGGGGGAAGGAAGAATATGCATGGAGGATTAGTTAGACATAATAATATAGCACCAGAGCATTTTCAAGGTTGTATATAATAAGAGGCAATAAGAATTGGTGGGTTAAACTAATTGGAGAATGTGATTTATGACAGTTAACTAAAGGAGGGAACTATGTTTTAATATTATTGTGCTCAGGGGAGGGGAATCCAGATTTTGGCTTTAACCAAGTATTGCCGATGTTATGTTGCTCCAATAAAAGACTTTCAAGGTAAACAATGCCTCAGAGTTCTTTGAAGAGTTCGTCCATTGGAAACTTGAGAGTAAGCATATTGCCCCCCAAAATCTGGCTCCTCATTTTACCGACCTCTGAAAGGTGGAAGGCTGAGTCAACCTTGAGCCGGTGAGGATCGAACCACTGGCAGTCAGCAGAATTAGCCTGCAATACTGCATTCTAACCACTGCGCCATCATGGCTCCTAAGTTCTATTTTAGTACTGCCAGAATTCCACTGAACAGTTTATCCTGCTGTTGTTTCCTTTGTCACCAAAAGGAAAAGCATGATGTGTGGGCACAAGGTACACAGGCTTTTTCCTGGATCCCATCAATGGAAAGTCTTTGAAGAAGCAGCTTACCCCCATCCCTGCTTCACTTTCTGGGGTTTTGGGAAGACTTTTTGCTGCTAAGAAAAGCCATGGGTTAGACTGCAGATTTTTTAGACCCATGTTGATCCTTGAATTCCACAGGAATATTTCATGTATTGCCACCTTTTTTCTGTGACCTGTGCAGCCGTACGATTTGGACACATCCCCAAGTGTGAGAAGCAAAGGATGCTGGCTGAGATGCAGAGTGCAATGAACAACATGGCTAACAACCAGCTGAGTACACAATGCTTCCCTGAGAACCTACCCACAGGACACCCACAGTCCAGTACCTTCTTGCTGGGCCACTAATCTCAACTGGCACCTTCTTTCCCACCTTCCTGTGCAGCCTCCTCACCCCAGACATCTCCTTGCTTCTCCCAGTTTTCTCAGCAGCTGACACCCCCACTATCCCCAAGTCCTGGAGAAGTCCTGGATGATGTCATCGTGCAAGTGGCTAAAGCTCACAGAGATTTTTGTTTGTGCCCATGACAAACTGGCCACAGGGCCCCAACCACTCACTGGGAGTAATAATTCTCAAAGTTGGGACAAAACTGGTTGATTAATCTCTGCCACAGCAGTGGGCTGCATCTTCAAAATGATAACTAGAACACTGGCTCTGCCTCTAGTCCTGCTTATTACCAGAACATCAATGGACATAGGTTTTGTCCTGCCAGGGAAGCAGACCTCTCCCATAGGCAAGACAAAACTTGAGATGTACTCCTGGTAATTGCTACATTGCCATGGATCTTCCCATTTGCCTTTCAAATTTATATGTTGCTAAATTGTTCTCTTCCTGGTGAGGAATACCCTCCTGCAGCTAGTTGGGTTTAATGTGGCAGGAAAATCAAGTGCTTCCCTGTAATATGAATGGAATTCAAACCAAGAAAATTATTTTTATCTTAGCTATTTGGTTAATTATTTAACATGTGATTTGGATGTATTTTTGTGACCACTATTTCTGTCTTCTTAATACTTGTTATTAAAATTGGGTTAGTTATTCTGCTGGTACCCTAGGCAAAGTGGTTGCTGCTTATTTAAGGGAGAGTGTTCATTTTCCCTTCTCTTCTTAAAGCTTGTTCTGTAGGTTTCGTTTTTATTTCATAAACTATTATGGATCATTCACAAACAATAGGTAAGAATATTTGTTAGAATAAAAAAAAATGCCCACCTATTTGTAGTAGCTTTAAGTAATTCCTCAAAACCTTTTGACCACTGTTTGAGCAAAGGTCAAAGAATTTGCCCCATTGATAATCTTTGGTGTGCAGAGGTTGCCATTATATAGGAGATATCTCAGGATCCAATCTGGGTTGGTCACTGGGACCAGAGGTTTAGTCTTCCAAGCTTTCAGCCTCGTGCTGGAGCCCATCTGCAGGGAACCTCTCTCAAGCAGAATGTGTACTTTGGGCTATTCTGTGTGTAGTGTTTATGTGGTACCTGGTTGTGTGTGGCTTTTTACTTCTTGAATGGAGTGTTGATGGCTGGCTATTAAGTCATCAGCTGTTGTTTCCTTGTGCTGTCAAGCCCTGGGCTCCTAAGTACTTGATAAGCTGGTGGTAAATCAGCACTCCTGTTGACTGACAAGGGGCCTGTTTCCCAGGATTCAATCATTTCCCTGGCTATTTTTGTCCCTGCTCAGCCAACAATCTTAGTAGCTGAAAAATTGAATGTATGTCCTTGTTCATTGCAATGTGAGGCTACCAATGAGTTTGGATTCCTCGTCTGACTGCTCGCTTGTGTTCTTGTAATCTGGTGCTTAGCTTTCTCCTTGTCTGTCCTACATAGTCACAGCGGCAATCCTTGCAGAGGGATCTGGTAGATTACATTAGAAGTATCTTCTACCTCCAACTTTGCAATGTATGATTTGTCCTCGTATGGTAGCCTCTGGGTGGTGTGCAATGCCTACTTGCAGATCTCACAAGCAGCGTTCTACTGCTTCCTAAATTTTTTTGATGTGTAGGGTGTGCCATATAGTTGGTCTTGTACTGTCTTTCTTCCTTTTTCTCCTATGCATGTTGTGCAGGCATCTTGTAATGAATGCTTGTGGGTACCGATTCTGCCTGAATTGTTCATGTAGGTACCTGCTCTCCAGTTGTTTAGCTTGCTGGGTACTACAGTGGGTTCTCACCTTGCCATATAGTGTTCTGACACACCTCTTTTTGTGTGACAGTGGATGGTTACTGTTAAAACTAAGAATGTGTGGGGTGTTGGTGGCCTTGCAATAAACCATGGCTTCTAGGCTTCCATCTTCCTGTCTGTTGACAAGCACATCTAAAAATTGTCCAACCATTTCTTCCTCCATTGTGAACTGTATGTCCGAGAAGATGAAGTTCAGTAGGATATGAAAATCTTTTCAGTGCATTTCTTTTGATAATGACAAATGTGTCATCTACATAGCGGCACCAATATTTAGGTGTGTGGTTTTGAAATGCACGGTGTTATAGTTCATGCAAGACTATTTGTGCAATTGCTCCTGCCATTGGGGTTCCCATGGGCATCCCTTTTATTTGTTCATACATTTCTTTTTTGAATGTGAAGAAGGTACGCTGACATTATTGGAGTAGCTTCATGATTTGTGTCCTGGTTAGGTTGTTCTGATCTGTGTTGTACTCTTCTTCTAATTTTCTATTACTTTATATGCTAAGTGGGCAGGGTTGTATGTAAATAGGAACACTGTGTCAAAGGAGACTGTGATCTTATCAGGTGCCTCATTTAAGTCTTGTAGTTTTGTCAACAATTGTGTGGATGATGTGACTGCTGTTTGAGGGTGGGGTCAGGAAGCCTAAGCATTGTGCCAGCCATTTAGTCAGGTTATAGGTAGGAGTGTCTTGTAGCACTACAGTAGGTCTGAGGGGGACTCCTATTTTGTGTATCTTGGTGAGTCCATAAAACCTCACTGGA
The DNA here is from genome assembly GCA_024449315.1 of Daboia siamensis. Classification (NCBI taxonomy): domain Eukaryota; kingdom Metazoa; phylum Chordata; class Lepidosauria; order Squamata; family Viperidae; genus Daboia; species Daboia siamensis. The sequence continues at coordinate 81,080 of JAKJMR010017002.1, forward strand.
GCGGTGTCTGTTCCTCTCATTTTCCACCATTGCTTTTCCATTATATAGTTCTTTTGTTTGAGTTGGCTGAGATAAGCATTCAACTGTGTGATCAACATTCTCATCTCTGGTGTCTTTGCTGGCCTATATGCTAAGGAATCATTGAGCAGGATGAATGCCTCCATTTCATAATCTGTGCGGTTCATTGGCTGGATGGAGTCACTGAAGCAGTAGGCGTGAGCTTAAATGGACTCCAGAAGATGGTAGAGGACAGGAAGGCCTGGAGGAACGTTGTCCATAGGGTCTCGATGGGTCGGACACAACTTCGCAGCTAACAACAACAACAACAACAACCACTTTAATGGCAGAAAGTGAAGAGGAACTAGAGAGCCTCTTGATGCAGGTGAAGAAGGAGAGTGCAAAACTTGGCTTGAAACTCAACATTAAGAAAACCAAGATCATGGCATCCGGCCCTCTCAATTCCTGGCAAATAGATGGGGAAGAAATGGAGGTAGTGACAGATTTTATTTTTCTGGGCTCCAAGATCACCGCAGATGGGGACTGCAGCCAAGAAATTAAAAGATGCTTGCTCCTTGGGAGGAAAGCTATGGCAAATCTAGACAGCACACTAAAAAGCAGAGACATCACCCTGCCAACAAAAGTGCATATAGTCAAGGCTATGGTTTTCCCAGTTGCAATGTATGGCTGTGAAAGTTGGACCATAAGAAAGGCTGAATGCCAAAGAATTGAGGCCTTTGAACTATGGTGCTGGAGAAGACTCCTGCGAGTCCCTTGGACTGCAAGGCGATCAAACCGGTCAGTCCTAGAGAAGATCAACCCTGACTGCTCTTTAGAAGGCCAGATCCTGAAGTTGAAACTCAAATACTTTGGCCACCTAATGAGAAGGAAGGACTCACTGGAGAAGAGCCTAATGCTGGGAAAGATTGAGGGCAATAGAAGGGGACGACAGCGAATGAGGTGGCTGGATGGTGTCACTGAAGCAAGTAGGCGTGAGCTTAAATGGACTCCAGAAGATGGTAGAGGACAGGAAGGCCTGGAGGAACGTTGTCCCTGGGGTCGCGATGGGTCGGACACGACTTTGCAACTAACAACATTACTTTGATTCTTGGGGGGAAGGTTTAGTTCTGGTTTCACTTTTGACCATGCCTCTATTATGTATCCAATAAACATGTTCTTTGAGGAACTTTCTTGTCTCAGAGTTCTGATTTATTTGGTCTTATTGATTGGAACTTCGACAGCGGCTTTAACTTTTGAATTTTATCCTCCAACTGTTTCCTTTTTTTTGCTTGTCTTCTTTTACAAGGGTCCTAATAATATTCTCTAGGTGGGTGACTATCTCTTCTTTGAGTTGTGATACATAATGTCCCTTATGTACATTGATAGATGCTTTATACTTGTCCAATCTTAGATGGCAGTCATTGATTAAGGCCTATGTTTGCTGAATGCTTTTCCTGTTCGTCTCCCCATCTTGACCGGTGGTTGGTACAGTAGGCTGCGTGGAATGAGCCCTCCCCAAGTGCATCGATGTAGAAATTGATTGCTCAGTTTTAATGGGACTGCTTCTGGTTGGGTTGGATTGGATAGAAGGGGTTTGTTAGTTGTATGCTGCTTCTTTCTTTGAGTACTGTGTTTCCTTCTATGTGTGACATACCTCCATTTGTCTTCCTCCAAGGGTTTATCAGTAGCGTCAAATCCTCTGGGAGTTATTTGTTCATTATTTGGTTCGGTTTGGGTGGAGCTTTCTTTCGTACATTGGGGTTTGGCTAGCATTGCCTCTAAGTGCCTTACTTTTTCCTGTAGTAGTTCACATAGTTCACATCTAATGCATGTACAGTTTGGATGTTCTATGGGCATAAGCACATGCATGGAATATGTATTGCATACCACAATAGTATCAGTCGCCTCTTCCATGAGTTTGTTGTTTGAAAATCCCTCTTTTGGGGTTGGTGGACATGCTTTGCTGTTAGCCTTGTTTCTACATTCTCTGTTCTAGGTAATTGTTCCTGGGGTTTTTTTTACTATCCTTTTATCTGCCTGTTTGTGCTCATTTTTCTACCTTGTGGCTGCACTGATAACTATGTGAAATCTCAGTTTTTATGATTTTTTCTTAAAAAAACATGGATAGTAAGGAAATCAAAGCTTGGTAAAATATTATTTAAGAATACACATCACGATTAGTAGGTAAGAAAGAAAAACTATTTCTTAGAGCAAGGGAAAAATGTATGCACACAGCCAAAAATGGGTGATTAGAAGCATTTTTGCAGGTTTACCCAGTTCCAACTGCTTTAATACATATCCTTGTTTGTCCTTACATGACTGTTTCCCCTCCTAACAGGCATGCCCAATGAATTGTCATCCTCATGGTTATAGTGACTGCAAAGTCCAGGAGATTTGGGAGGATTTCTCAGTGAGCTTTGTGTCAGCTGTATGAGAAGTTCTGGAATTTGCTAAACATATTTCAGGAGGTGTCACAACACGACCAAGTCTCACTACTCAAAGCTGACACATTCGAGTTAGGAAAATTTCCACCTACTGTACAATATAAGGTCCTACTTAGATACAAGCTATTGGTATTCTCTGCATGGAATTAATTGTTCCCCCAAACCTACTTTGTATTGGTAAACACTGCCAAGCAAATAATGTGGGCGGCAAGGTTGTCTTTAAAATCCTATCACAAATTTCCATTTTATGTTGTCACTTTTTTTCTTTCAGTACTGAGAATCCATCAAAAGGACGTTATTTATTGGCTTATCTTTCAAATACAGGTGAAACTCAAAAAATTAGAATATCGTGCAAAAGTTCATTTATTTCAGTAAGGTAAAGGTAAAGGTTCCCCCGCACATGTGTGCTAGTCGTTTCCGACTCTAGGGGCCGGTGCTCATCTCCGTTTCAAAGCCAAAGAGCCACCGCTTGTCCGAGGATGTTTCCGTGGTCATGTGGCCGGCATGACTAGACGCCAAAGGTGCACGGAACGCTGTTACCTTCCCACCGTAGTGGTCCCTATTTTTCTACTTGCATTTTTGCGTGCTTTCGAACTGCTAGGTTGGCAGAAGCTGGGACGAGTAACAGGCGCTCGCTCTGCTACGTAGCACTCGGGATTCGACCCGCGAAACTGCCCACCTTCTGATCGACAAGCTCAGCGTCCTAACCCACTGAGCCACCGCGTCCCTTTATTTATTTCAGTAATGCAACTTAAAAGGGGAAACTAATATATGAGATAGACTCATTACATGCAAAGCAAGATAGTTCAAGCCGTGATTTGTCATACTTGTGATGATTATGGCATACAGCTCATGAAAACCACAAATCCACAATCTCAGAAAATTAGAATATTACATGCAATCAATAAAACAAGGAGTGTACATAGAACAATATCGGACCTCTGAAAAGTATAAGCATGCATATGTACTCAGTACTTGGTTTGGGCCCCTTTTGCACCAATTACTGCCTCAATGCGGCGTGGCATGGAAGCTATCAACCTGTGGCACTGCTGAGGTGTTATGGAAGACCAGGATGCTTCAATAGCGGCCTTCAGCTCTTCTGCATTGTTCGGTCTCATGTCTCTCATCTTTCTCTTGGCAATGCCACATAGATTCTCTATGGGGTTCAGGTCAGGCGAGTTTGCTGGCCAATCAAGCACAGTAATCCCATAGTCATTGAACCAGCTTTTGGTGCTTTTGGCAGTGTGGACAGGTGCCATGTCCTGCTGGAAAATGAAGTCAGCATCCCCATAAAGCTCATATGCGGAAGGAAGCATGAAGTGCTCCAAAATCTCCTTGTAGACGTCTGCGTTGACCCTGGACTTAATGAAATACAGTGGACCAACACCAGCAGATGACATGGCTCCCCAAATCAACACAGACTGTGGAAACTTCACACTAGACTTCAAGCATCTTGCAGTGTGTGCCTCTCCATTCTTCCTCCAGACTCTGGGTCCTTGGTTTCCAAATGAGATGCAAAAGTTGCTTTCACCAGAAAAGAGGACTTTGGACCACTGAGCAACAGACCAGGTCTGTTTTTCTTTAGCCCAGGTAAGACACTTCTGACATTGTTTGTTGTTCAGGAGCGTCTTGACAAGACGAATACGACATTTGAAGCCCATGTCCAGGATCCGTCTGTGTGTGGTGGCTCTTGATGCACTGACTCCAGCCTCAGTCCACTCCTTGTGAAAGTCCACAACACTTTTGAATGGCCTTTTCCTGACCATCCTCTCCAGGCTGCGGTCATCCCTGCTGTTTGTGCACCTTTTTCTTCCACACTTTTCCCTTCCACATAACTTTCTATTAATGTGCTTTGATACAGCACTTTGGGAACATCCAACTTCTTTTGCAATTACCTTTTGAGGCTTTCCCTCCTTATGGAGGGTGTCAATGATGGTTTTCTGCAAAACTGTCAGGTCAGCAGTCTTCCCCATGATTGTGATTCCTACTGAACCAGACTGAGAGACCATTTAAAGGCTCAGGAACCCTTTGCAGGTGTTATGGCTTAATTAGCTGATTAGAGTGGGACATTTTGAGCCTAGAATATTGCACCTTTTCACAATACGTATTCTAATTTTGAGATTGTGGATTTGGGGTTTTCATGAGCTGTACGCCCTAGAGTTGGAGACGACTAGCACGCATGTGCGGGGGAACCTTTACCTTTACCTTTACCTTACGCCATAATCATCACAATTATGACAAATCATGGCTTGAACTATCTTGCTTTGCATGTAATGAGTCTACCTCATATATTAGTTTCCCCTTTTAAGTTGCATTACTGAAATAAATGAACTTTTGCACAATATTCTAATTTTTTGAGTTTCACCTGTATAATTAGAAAAAATTGAAGGATTGTTGTCAGGATGGTCTGCTTCTGGGACACTGCAACCTAGCCACACCCAGAGCAAACCAAGTGCTTTGAAAGCCAGGAAACGAATTTGGGTTGAAATTCTGACAAATCATTTTTCTTTGGGATCTCTGAAAGAAAAAACAGCCACCCTGTGGTTTGATTCTGAGCATGTTTGCAGAATTGCAATTTAATGTGAGAGATTATTAACATTTTTGTGAATTAATATTGGAGAAAAGGGTTAGAGTTATTCCTTACCAACATGTCTGCAGTGCATGGGGTGTGTTTGTGCATTTCTGACTGATCTCAGTAGTATGAAAAGCTGTCTTTTTTGTATGTGTATCACATTGCATGGATACTGAAAATGGGTGGCATTTGTGGCACTCCCCTACCTTTGCCATTCCCATAAAAACAGAAAGTTCCTATGGATACCACTGGTCCTGATGTTATGATGATAAAGGTTTTCCACTGTTGACATGGTTTACTGATGTTAGGCAAACTTGGATCTCCTTCAAAATGAAACCAGTCAACATGGTTTGTGCCAACATGCAGATATCTTTATTGGGAATGTGGAAATTTATTTTTATTTGTATCCTGCCTTTATTAGTTTTACAAATAACTCAATGCAGCGAACATATCCAACACACCTTCCTCCTCCTATTTTCTTCACAACAACCCTGTAGGGTGAGTTGGGCTGAGAGTGACTGGCCCAAGGACACCCAGCTAGCTTTCATGGCTAAGGCAGGAGTAGAACTCAGTCTCCTGGTTTCTAGACTGATGCCTTAACCACTAGACAAAACTAGCTTCTTTATGTACATTTCTATGTACATTGCTATGTACATAGAAATGGAGAAAGCTAATCATAACACCATGCTTTAGCCCATGGTATTGTCATATATCTCAAGTTTATGCTATGGTATCAAACATATAGAGTTTGCATTGGACTCTTAAGTACATCGGCTCTGGAAGCACCTTGGAGGATTCTTGGCAGGAAATACCAGTATTGTAAACTGGCGGGATAAAATCCCAAACTTGTATTCATGGAAACACTTGGGCACATTGAATCATGACCATTGTGAATTAAGCTGTGTGAATAGAATAGAATAGAATAGAATAGAATAGAATAGAATAGAATAGAATAGAATAGAATAGAATAGAATAGAATAGAATAGAAATCTGGAAGGGACCCTGCAGGTCTTCTAGTCCACCCCCCTGCTCAAGCAGGAGAACCTATACCATTTCAGACAAGTGACTGTCTAGTCTCTTCTTAAAAGCCTCCAGTGATGGAGTGCCCACAATTTCTGAAGGCAAGCTGTTCCATTGGTTAATTGTCCTCACTGTCAGGAAGTTTCTCCTTAATTCCAAGTTGCTTCTCTCTTTGTTTAGTTTCCAACCATTGTTTCTTGTCCTGCCCTCTGGTGCTTTGGAGGATAGTTTGATGCCCTCTTCTTTGTGGCAGACCCTCAAATACTGAAATACTGCTATCATGTAACCTCTTTTTCTTCTTTTCTTTAGACTAGCCAAACCCAAGTCCTGCAGCCATTCTTCATATGTTTTAGTCTCCAGGCCTTTAATCATCTTAGTTGCTCTTCGTTGCACTTTTTCCAAAGTCTCAACATCTTTTTTGTAATGAGGTGACCAAAACTGGATGCAGTATTCCAGGTGTGGCCTTACTAAGGCTTTATAAAGTGGTACTAATACTTCACGTGATTTTGATTCTATGCCTCTATTTATACAGCCCAGGATTGTATTAGCTTTTTTGGCTGCTGCTGCACACTGCTGGCTCATAGTCAAATGAACATCCACTAGGACTCCAAGGTCCCTCTCACAGTTACTGTTTTTGAGCCAGGTCTTGCCTAATCTGTACTTATACCTTTGATTTTTCGTGCCTAAATGTAAAACTTTGCTTTTCTCCACATTAAAAATCATTTTGTTGGATAGGGCCCGTTGTTCATGTTTGTCAAGATCTTTTCAGATCCTGAGCTTGTCTTCTGGGGTGTTGGCTATTCCTGCCAGCTTAGTGTCATCTCTAAATTTGATGAATTCTCCTTCTATTCGCTCATCTAAGTAATTTATGAAGATATTAAAGAGTATTGGGCCTAAGATGGAGCCTTGTGGTACCCCACTGCTTAGTTCTCTCCATGTGGATGTAGTACCATTGAGGACTACTCGCTGAGTATGGTTTGTCAGCCAGCTACAGATCCATCTGGTGGTGATGTAGTCTATCCCACCATTTTCTAGCTTACTAAGCAGAAGGTTGTGTTCTACTTTGTCAAATGCATTACTGAAATCTATGTATACTATGTCCACAGCATTTTGCTGGTCTACTAATTTAGTCACTTTATAAAAGAATGAAATGACATTGGTTTGGCATGATCTGTTTTTAACAAACCCATGCTGGCTACTAGTTATAATTTTGTTTGCTTCTAGTTGTTCGCAGAACTGTTTTTTATCTTTTCCAGGATCTTCCCAGGTATTGATGTTAGACTGATTGGCATGTAGTTTCCTGGGTCTGTTTTTTTTTTTCCTTTTCTTGAAGATGGGAACCACATCAGCCCTTTTCCAATCCTTCCCCAAGATTTTTGAAAGATATGGTGCAATGGTGCTGAGATAAATATAAATTTTGTGAATATATCTGTATATATTGGAACTATTTGAAGAGAATGTCCCTCTTCCTGGCTGTGGTGCCAACTACAGGAGAAAAATACATTGAAAGCAAACTGTCTGGATGGTTGTGTTCCTCATTTATTCACTTCTTGCTCACCCAAGTTGAAACTACTGTGGGGATTGGGACCAGGTATGGCATGAGCCTATGCCTCCTGCCCAGTGGTGGGATTCAAATACCTGAACATCCAGTTCTCTGCGTGGATGCAGGCCTGGGCCTCCAAGGCCTAGAACGAACTTCTGGAAGTGATATCCACACACTTCTGGTGGGCCGTTCTAGGCCTGGGAGACCTCCTCCAGGCCTCCGAGGCCTAGAACAGACTTCCAGAAGCAGCATGGGTTCAGCCGGTTCTCCGAACACAACAAAATTTAGCTACTGGTTCTAGCGAACTGGTGCAAACTGGCTGAATCCCACCACTGCTCCTGCCAGAAGGAAAGGAAGCCTTAAACATAGGCAGGTAACTGGAGACCCACTTATTTTCTCTAGAGAGGGAGGTGTTGTCTAAAGTCCTGCAGAAACCAGTGGAAGTTGAACAGGCTCACCTGCCTTATTGGTTCCTTTGAGGCTTAAGATTTTCATTTTTTGTTTAGAAAAGGTTTTCCCTTCTGGTATAGGAGGCCTATGAGTCCCTTTGTAATAGGTGCTACTTCTAGGAAAGTTGAAGGGTATTTGAAATAAAACCATTAGCTGAGATACAAGGGAAACAACTACTGTAGATTCCCTTTGAAACACTCCTGCCTAGCAAAAAGAAAACTGCCCATCCTCGGACAAATTTTAAATAAAACAAGACAACCGAGGTGTTCATTTTCTGCAGTTAGCCTCTTCCCCCATGGCCTGAATGCTTGGTGAATTTTTTGTGTGTAGTGCAACTGAGGTTTTACATGTTAAGACAGACTTGATGAGTAAAATGGTAGAAGACAACAATTGTAGAACAGATTTCAGTCCAACCCTGTACTCAGTTTTGGCAGTTAAAAGAAAGGATGTTATACTAGTCACCAGTCACCAGAAATGAGACACCAAAAGTCAGTTGGGGCTGTGAGGTTTTTTTTGTCTTTGTTTTAGGGTAGGTTTGTTTTTTTAATCATATTTATTACATAAATATATAGTAAAATAGACCAGCAACAATTACCATAAAAATATCTTTCTTTAAAATCCTGACCAAAAACACAAAAAGGTTAGTTTTTTTCCCCCACCACAGACATTTTAGGGTTATTATTCTTCAAAATCACATGTCACAGACAAATTTTGATTGTCGTATTTTTTACATCAGCAGCTTCCTGCTTCCCAGATGCAAAAAAAGAGAAGAAAAACAGAAAAGAGACAAGCAAGGGAGAGAGGGGAAAAGGGGGAACCAGGGGGAACCATTTCCCTACCTGGTTTTTCCTTCCCTCTGAACTCACCCCACCACCCACCACCACCCCTTCAGAAACATACTGAAAACCCCATGTCCCAAATGTACATTCACTCCCTGCTCACAGTATCTTTCCCTGAACTGGACTGCCAGGGGAAAACCACGATGCATAGTATATTGGGGCTTAAGTATAAGGTTAAGTACAAAGTTACCTTCTTGTTGGAAACACCTTTCTATTTTCCCATAATCTTTGATGATCTGGATTCAAAATTAAAAAAACCTTTCAGAAAGACTAGCTGGGGTGGTGGTGAAGAAGAGATAGTGGGATTTCATTTACACAACTATATGATGTATGTACTTAGCAAAGAAACACTGAGAGGAGGTGTGGGAATAATCTTTCTCTCCCCCTCCCCCAATGAATAGGTCTACAATGTGAAAAAATATCTTCTTACCCACAAATTGTCACAGTCATTAAGTGCCCCAAATGGATGGAAGAAGGGATTTGGGGCATTGTGCTCTAAGAACCAACACCTTCTACACTATAGGTTGCAAAGGATTTTGCTTCTTCAGGAAGGGTGGCTCCCACCCCCATAGAAATGGCATGGCGACTTCCGGGTGGCAAGGTGTTGCCGGAGGCAGCCATTTCCAGGCTGTCAGCCCCACGGCTCCGTAGAACCGCCGAAAACAGTGCCAATCAGCTGTTTCGGTGGTTCGGAAGCCCCCTCCTCGGGAGAAGAGGAAGGGGCGAGTACCCAGGTAGGGGTAGAGCTCTCCGGGGCCGCCAGAATCTAAAGTTCTGGCGGCTGAAGGATTGAGCCCCCCCGAAGCCTGGGTTTGCTCCGGGCTGCGCGGCGTCTCTGCTCCGTATTTTTAGGAGCAGAACAGGGCGTTCGCAACCATCCCTGCCAGCAGGAAAGAATTTTGGAGAACGAGGATGCAGGCAGAGCGATACAGGAGATTCAGGTGAAAGTGGACTTCTGATCTTTAGCTCAATGGACTTTGCAGACTTTGAAAGTGAAAGTGCGTAGCAGGCAATAGTGGGTGAAAATGGTGGCTAAATCTTCCAGAGTTCTTAGAAGTGCGGGGGCTTCCCCGGTGCAGCAGTCTTTGTTGCAAGCTTTATTGCCCCCTGAACCTGCACCCACGCCAGCTCTGACAGTTAGAGATTTGCAGAATGTGATGAAAGAAGGTTTGGAAAAGCAATCGCAGCAAATAGCTGAGATTATAGATGAAAAGCTGGATGAGAAGTTAACAGAAAAATTAGTTGAGGTTATGGATGAAAAGTTGGATGAGAAGTTAACAGAAATAAGGGCGGACATTTTACTTGCATTTCAAGGCATGGCTATATGTATCGAGCGTCTGGATGAAAGAGTGGAAGATCTCAGCCAAAATAATATCAGATTAGATGCAAAAATGTCAGAGACTGAGAATGTGGTGGATAAAATTGATAGTGATTTAATCTTGGTGCAGTATCACGAGATGGAGTTTGCTGTGAGGATCAGAGGCTTAAAAGAGAACCCTAAAGAAAATTTGAAGGAAATAGTCTCTGAGGCTCTGGAAGGGATGCTGGGGCGGCCAGCAGATGGAATTGTGAAAGATATAGATAAAATTTTCCGTGTTAATTCGTGGATTGCAAGACAAAGGAAGCTACCCAGAGATGTGGTGGTTTATTTTACAAAGAGAGCAATTAGAAATGAGGTTATTCAAGCTTCTTACAACACTAAACTTGTAATTGCTGAGCAAGAAGTTCTGGTTCTAAAAGAGATCCCTCCAAGAATTTTAAGGAGAAGAAAGGAGTTTGCTTTTTTAGCACAAGAGCTGAGGCGACGTGATATTAAGTTTAGATGGGAGATACCAGTGGGTATGGTGGTGATGCATGAAAATACGAGATATCGTTTTACTACAGTGATGCAGGCACGTGATTTTTATAGTAATGTTTTAAAAGCAACCCCCTTACCATTTTTGGAATCTACAAAGAAGAATGACGAGGGAGAGTCTCAAGGTGCTGAAGGGACAACGCAGACAGATGAGAAAGCTACAGGAGTGGATCAAATTTCAGTATCATCAGAAGAAGTTAGAGACCAGAGGATGACGCGTGCTGCTTTGAGACGAATGAGAAGAGAGCAAGAACAAGAACAGCAGAAAGTTAAGGAACCTCCAAAGCGTACCTATAGTGAAGCTGTGGGAGGGGCGCAACCTAAGAATGTAAAGGGATTCTGGAAGAAGCACTCCAAAAGCTTCGGGTTGCTAAGGATGGCGACTAAGCTTTTAACTTGGAATGTTAATGGCTTAAATTCACCACAGAAGAGAAAGAAAATTTTCCAATATTTAAAACAATTTAAGATTGATGTTATTTGTTTACAAGAAACACATATTAGAGCTACGGATCAAAAGTACTTATTAAATTCAAGACTGGGTACACAATTTATTGCTTCTGCAATGAATAAGAAGAATGGAGTGGTTGTTTATATTAAGAATACTTTGACAGCGGAGTTAATTGAAGCAGATAAACAAGAAAGATACGTTATAATAGATTTGTTAATAGAAGGCAAAAAAACGCTTCTGGTTGGATTATATGCGCCTAATCAACAACAAGCAGACTTTTATAGTTTACTACACAGCAAGATTACTCAATTGGATTATAAATCTTTTATTTTTATGGGAGACTGGAATGGTGTCTTGGATGTACGATTGGACAAGAGTGGTTCTTTTAGAAGTACTCCAAGTCATGCTAAACTGCCTAAATCCTTTTTTGAGATGAAGGATGATTTGGAGTTGCAAGATATTTGGAGAGAAAGGAATTTACAAGAAAAGGATTATACTTTTTTCTCTGATAGACACCAATCTTTTTCTAGGATTGACTTTATATTAACTACCAATGATTTCTTTTCTAGGATTAAGAAGATAAAGATTTGTCCAAGAACTATGTCTGATCATAGTCCAGTTTGGTTAGAGATTGATAAGGGTAACAGAGACAGGCGTTCCTGGCGTCTAAATGAGAACCTGTTTAGGAATCAGGAAAATGTGGAAGAATGTAAAAAACAGATGAAGGGTTTTTTTGAAACTAATATGAATAAGGGTACTTCTATGGAAATTGTTTGGGATGCTAGTAAAGCTTACATGAGAGGTGTGTTAATATATTTGAACAATAAATATAGACGTAATCTGGAATTTAGGAGGAAAGAATTAGAAAATGAAATTACGGAAAAAGAAAAGGCCTTACTTCTGAATCCATCGGATGTGAAAATTAA
>JAKJMR010017002.1:103173-123551 GCA_024449315.1 Daboia siamensis
AGCTGAGGTGGTGATGCTAGCACTGAGGAATGGCTGCAAATACAGATGAAGCTTCACTGCTTGCCCGCTGCTCATCTCCAGCTGTGTGGCCCAGTTCCTAACAAGCCCTGGACCAATACCGGTCCAGGGCTGCAGAATGCAGATTAGTTATCCATGGAAACCTTTGCAGCCTCACAGAGAGGGTTGTAAGTGGTAGGACAGCAAAGAGAGCCAGGCTTTCTGCAGCCCTTCAGATGACACTTCTACAGGCAGCAGAAGTATACAGGTAGTCCTTCTTTAGCAGCTGCCTCATTTAGCAACCATTCAGTTATGACAGTGATGAAAAAGTAACTTTGCAACCAATCTTCACATTTATGACCTTTGTGGGTCTGTAAAGCAAAGGAAAGCTAAAGTAGATTATAAGCACAATCACTGTTTCACTTAGCAACCACTTAAACAATTTGCTAGTTCCAATCATGGTCACTAAATGAGGACTACCTGTCGTTCATTTCTCTGTTACCAGAATAAATGGCATTAACCTCCAGAGGCATTTTTTAAAAGAACTATGTGGCAGGAGGTGGGGTAAACACTTGAAAGTCTGGCTGGTGATGTGAGAGTAGTAAGTCAAGGACTAGTGCTAGAGGATGTTTGTCTTTCAGTGTGAGACTGTCCAGCTGGGACTCCTTGATCTGTGGGGAGAGAAAGGGAGGAAAGAAAAGAGAATAAAGGAGACTGACTTGAGGCAAGAACACCAAATGCACTAGAACATTTTTTAGCAGGCAGGCTGGGATAGAAGCTCTAAAAATCATTATTCTACTTCAACATCAACTTTTTAATTTTTATGTATTGCTTATTGTCATTCTAAATGAAAATAAGAAGAAATATGAGACCCTTCAAACACTGTAAATGGTTCTGCAGAACCCTTGGCTTCAGGAATCTTTTTTTTTCTGCATCTCTGTGTTTAAGGCAAACAGCTTGTCACTTCAGTGCGATGCAAGTATAGTCAATTGGGGTACGCTCATCTCCAGACGTTAGGAAATTAAGATGGAAGATAGGTTTATCAGTTAAAAGATTATTTGGGTTCTTCTATACAATACTTTGGCTTCAACTCAAATAAAATTTATGGAAGTTGAGCTTTAGAATCAACCCAGATGTTTCAGCCATTTAATAAATTCATTCTGATTTTCTTTGGAGTATATTTAAAAATTGGCAGCAAAGTGACTGAGGTTTGACTGCTGAAAAAAGCAACTGAAACATTCCTCAGAAAAAGGCAGTGTTCCTGCTTAGTTGCGCAGGATTTCCCAGCATAAATAAGTCAGTAGAGCACTCTGGAAAACTCAAGGAAATTCCAAAATGCTGCATAAAAAGCACAATGGTCACAAAAACATTGCTTTTAAAGGAAGATGCAGAAATTTTTTGTATATTGGCCATGTTTGTAGTAGGTGCCACCTTAGGACAAGCATTTCATCTTAAGGGAACAAAAAGGAGCATATCTTTTTAAAAGAGGTTTTCAAATGGCTGTCTGATTTCTCTGGACCACCCTTATGCTGTTTTTTGTTTTTGTTTTTTTAGCTGATCAGTCCAATACAACAACTCTATCTTTTATATACACATTTTTAAGCTGATTTTGTTTCAAACTCCTTTTTCAGCTGTATTGACTGTGTGGTGCTTGTGTGTTGTACATCTAAAGAGTAATGATTGCATGAAAATATCTAGTTTCAAAAAAGGAGTAACCTGGTTCATTACTTTGCATTATGCTTTGGATGGTTATGCTAACACTGAGCACTCTTTAAAAATGTACTAAATAGTGAAGCACTCTAGGCTTTTGCAGCAAAATGAGGACAGTATGGAGATGCTTGGAGATCAGAGCCAATTCCTCCTGTTTTAATGAAATGCTTGTACACCCCTTACCAAATGCCCCTTCAAGATAATGGTTTCCATGGTCTATAATTACCCAATTGCACCACCAAAATAGTTACAGCTGTCAAAGTCTCCAATTTGGAACTAACTAAAAGGTTAACTAAACTTCCATGGCACAAAGGAGGTCCCACATTCAGTTCCTAGCATCTCCAACTGCCAGGGCATATGTCTTCCACTCTAAATGAGGAAGCAGAAAATGAACTTTTCATGAGAAATTCAGCCCTAGCTTCTATTCTGACAAGGTTTCTGATTCACTAGAAACCTAAACAGAACAATCTTTATTGTTCTCCAGCCTCATGTTCCGCTTTGCTCTCAGGTGCCAAAGCTGGAGAAAATGGCCCAAAGCCTTGGGGATTGCTGCCCGCACAAGTAGAGACTACTGAGCTACACAGAACACTGGCATGCTTCCATCTAAGGCAGAATAACAGAATTGGAAGGGACATTGGAGGACTTCTACTCCAACCCCCTGCTCAAAAAGAAGAGCTTATACCATTTCGGACCAATTGCTGTCCAATCTCTTCCTAAACCCTCCAGTGATGGAACACCAACAACTTCTGAAGGCAAGCTGTTCCATTAATTAATTGTTCTCACTGTCAGGAAATTTCTTCTTAGTTCTAGGTCAGATCTCTTTGATAAGTTTCCATCCATTATTTCTTGTCTTGCCCTCAGGTGCTTTGGAGAATAGGTTGTCCCCCACTTCTTTATGACAGTCCCTCAAATATTGGAAGACTGCTATCATGTCTATCACCCCTAGTCCTTCTCTTCTTTAGAGTAGACATACCCAGTTCCTGCAACTGTTCATCATGTTTTAGCCTCCAGCTAAACTTATTTGTTGCTGTTCTATGCACTCTTTCTAGAGTCTCAGTATCTTTTTTGTACAGTATTCCAAGTGTGGTCTTACCAGTGCAGTATAAACTGGTACTAACACTTCATGTGATCTTGTTACTGTCCCTCTGTTAATGCAGCCTAGGACTGCATTGGCTTTTATGGCAGCTGCAGCACACTGTTGGCTCATATTTAAGGAATTATCCACTAGGGCTCCTAGATTAAACTCACTGTTGAGTCAGGTACCACCTATTCCATACCTGTGCATTTGGTTTTTCTTGCCTAAGTGCAAAATTGTACCTTTCTCGCAGTTCAGTTGCATTTTGTTGGCTAGGACCCACTGTTCAAGTCTGTCAAGATCCTTCTGTATCTTGAGCCTATCTTCTAAAGTGTTGGCTATTCCTCCTAGCTTGGTGTCATCTGCAAATTTGATGAGTTCCCCTTCTATCCCCTCATCCAAATCGTTTATGAATATGCTGAAGAGTACTGGGCCTAAGACAGAACCTCGAGGTTTTCCACTGCTTACTTCCATCTACATAGATGCAGTTCCATTAAGGACTACACATTGAGTGCGGTTTGTCAGCCAGTTATGAATCCATCTGGTGGTGATGCTGTCTAACCCACATTTTTCTATCTTACCAAGAAATAGGTTGTGGTCTACTTTGTTAAATGCCTTACTGAAGTCCAAGTAAATTATGTCCACAGCATTTCTCTGGTCCACTAATTTAGACAGTTTGTTGAAGAATGCAATAAGATTTCTTTGGCATAATTTGTTTTTGGCAAACCCAGCTTGGCTTATAGTAATAATTTTGCTTGTTTTTATGTGTTCACAGATCTGTTACTTGATTATCTTTTCTAGGATCTACCCAGGTTTTGATGTCAGGCTGATTGGTCTGTAGTTTCCTGGATCCATTTTCCCCCCTTTTTTGAAGATGGAAATCAGGTCAGCTCTTTTCCGGTCCTCTGGTAGTTGCCTGGTGCATCAGGATCTTTGAATGATATAGTTCAGTGGTTCTGAGATCATGTCTGCCAGTTCCTTCAGAACCCTGTGATGTAATCTTGGTGATTTGAACTCATCTAGAGTGGATAGGTGTTGTCTTACCATTTTCTTCTCTACTTTGATTTGCATTCCTAGTCTGTCTTTTACGGTTCTGTTTTTGGTAGGTTGGGCTATTTTTTCCTTTCATACGAAGACAGTTGCAAATAATGAATTAAGCAGGTCTGCTTTCTCCCTGCTGCCCATCACTTCCTTGCCATCTTCCTCCATTAGTGGACCAGTCATCTTGACTTGTTTTCTTGCTTTTTACATATTGAAATTTTATTATTTTTGACATTTGTTGCAAGTCTTAGTTCATTCTGAGCCTTAGCTCTCTTGACTTCATCTTTGCAGAGTCAGGCTATATGCTGGTATTCTGCCTTAGTTATGTGTCCATTTTTTATACTTGTCCTTTTTGTCTTTCAGTTTATCAGAGTTCTTCATGCAACCATGCTGGTTTCTTCTGTGATCTCTTATTTTTCTTTTTCAGTGGTTTTGTGCTAGACGGGGCTTTTATAATCTCATTTTTCAGAGTTTCCCAAGCTTCTTAAGTTGTTTTCCCCTTTAAGATTTCCATCCATGGAATCCTTCCCAAGCTCCAAGTTTGTTGAAATCAGCCCTCTGAAAGTCTAAGATACTAGTTTGACTTTGTTCTATTGCTTGTGCCTGCATTATATTGAATTCCAATATGACATGGTCACTCTTGCCCAAAGTTCCAGCAACTTCAGCCCCTTCATTTCATCTCTGTTAGTAAGAATTAATTCCAGTATAGCTGACCCTCTAGTTCCCTCCTCTAATTTTTGGGACACAAAGTTGTCTGCTAGGTTTGTCAGGAATCCATTTGATCTCCCACTAGATGCATTTTGTCTCCCAGTTGATGACAGGGTAGTTAAAGTTCCCTATTACTATGGCAGTGTGCATCCTGCACACCTTAGCTAACTGATCAGCAAAATGTTCATCTATTTCATCTGTTTGGTTGGGTGGTCTGTAATATACACCTATGACAATATCATTTCTTTTTCCTTTTATAGTAACCCAAATACATTCAATAAGGTTTTCATCATTTCAGGCAGCAATATATGTTCATAGAATGAGTCTTTGATTCAGATCCAAAGAGTGTATTTTCCTTCACAGCTTTAAGATACAGGATTAGGGCCTAGCAAAAGAATTTTCATGGTCACGCCGAAAAAAATTCACTGATTTCAGAAGGATTCCTTCTCTGAAAACCTATAGAGCAGGGGGTTGGGAGTGGGTGGCACTGTTTTACAATGGTTCTCCTCCTACCTCCTGGGTCGTTCGCAGTCGGTGTTGGCAGGGCCGTAGAGGTCGGGCTCAAGGCCTCTCGTTTGTGGAGTCTCTCAAGGGTCAGTCCTCTCACCCCTTCTGTTCAACATCTATATGAAGCCGCTGGGTGAGATCATTCGTGGTTTTGGGGTGGGGTATCATCAGTACACTGATGATACCCAGCTTTTTATTTCCACCCCAGATCAACCCAGTGATGCCGTCGACGTGATGTTCCATTGCCTGGAGGCGGGGAGGGTCTGGATGGGGAGGAACAGGCTTCGTTTAAATCCCGACAAGACCGAGTGGCTGTGCATAGCGGCATCTCGGGTTGTCCACTCTATTCCATCTTTATCTATAGGGGGTGAGGTGTTACCCCCCGTAGATAGGGCTCACAACTTGGGTGTCCTCCTTGACTCACAGCTCAGTTTAGAAGATCATATAGGAGCTGTGACCAGGGGGGCTTTTGCCCAGGTTCGCCTGGTGCGCCAGTTGTGGCCCTATTTGGACCGAGATGCCCTACGCACAGTCACTCATGCACTCGTGACCTCTTGGATAGACAGAGAAGATTAATGTAAGAAGGGAACTGTTTGCCAAAGACTTGCAAGACTGCTTCATGGGACTGAAACAGATTTTAAAAGTGATTGGTGATATTAGAGAATGGCAGAACAATGAGGGTTGTAGCAAGAAGGGGCAGTGTTAAGGAGGCCTGGGTAAGCTGGCTACTTCATTTTTTATTTTTTGGAAAAGCTAGACCAAGTATGAAGGCACCTAAGCCTCTAATAGGCTGTGTGAACATGCATGTAAGTATATAGGAAATAGCATGTTATGACATAAGTACAAGAAAACACCAGTCTTAGAAATTGGCCAACCAGGCTATAACATTGCTCAACTTTGGATGTTTTTCAAATTGCTATTGCATGGATAGGCTTTGGTAGTTCAGGCAAGGCTCACCAGCCTCTGAGTTGGACAAAAAAGTTTTCTTTCTCAAAGAAACCCAAGATTAACTCAGATCTTCAAGGCAAAACTTCTGCATCTGCATATTCACAAGATACACTATTTTGATGGACCCAGTTTTATTCCTCCAGGAAATAGCTGGTGGAATACAAATGGGGCTGTGTATCCTCTACACTTTGAACACAAACTTCTAACTCCCACATCAAGAAAAGCTGAATGCTGTGCTAAGAAAAATGGAATAATTAAGCAAAACTGCAAATATGGACTTATTTTGCACAATATATTCTGTTTGTGCACTAGAGTTGTATACTCCACATCACTGGAAATCCCACTTAAGTTCTTTTTCTGAGATTTCATTAGGCTTTATAGACTTCTGTATCTTCACAGTCATACAAGTTAGAAACTTGCTTTAAAAAAACACAGACTGTTAAGTTCTGTATTCAACATCACATTTGATGACTGCATGGAACAGAGGAACAGGCATTGACTTGAATATTATCCAGCACGACTGCTGGCATTTGTACTCCAGACTTCCTTCAATTCAAGCCCAGAAATCAGTTCCACATTTAACCCCATGTAATTTAAAGGTGACAAAAACAAAAATCAAACAAAAAAGTATTACTTTTTTCCAACCCCAATTTTGTTTGTGTGGTTTTTCTTTTCTTTTTTGTGTACAGACCCATACAAAGATTTTTCTAATTAAATATATATATAGTAAGGTAAAGGTAAAGGTTCCCCTGCACATGCGTGCTAGTCGTTTCCGACTCTAGGGGCTGGTGCTCATCTCCGTTTCAAAGCCGAAGAGCCAGCGCTTGTCCGAGGACATCTCCGTGGTCATGTGGCCGGCATGACTAGACGCCAAAGGCGCACGGAACGCTGTTACCTTCCCACCGTAGTGGTCCCTATTTTTCTACTTGCATTTTTACGTGCTTTCGAACTGCTAGGTGGGCAGAAGCTGGGGCGAGTAACAGGCGCTCACTCTGCTACGCGGCACTCGGGATTCGACCCGCCAAACTGCCGACCTTCTGATCAACAAGCTCAGCGTCTTAACCCACTGAGCCACCGCGTCCCTTAATATATATATGTATGTATATATATATATATATATACATACATACATACATACATATATAGCTTAAATTGGAGCTGTGTTCTCCATGTGCTGGCCTCTGAACCTTCCAGATGGTACATCCAACATGCACCCAACCCATCATGTAACAGTTCCCACAGCGTCTTGAATGAGGTAAGAGTAAAGAGTTTTTTTCAACAGAAAGCATATGACAGAGAGAAAGAACAGGGGAAGGAGGAGAGAGTAAAATATACCCCTCTTCCCAATAATATTACATTACAGTTGCAAAACAAAGAAAAAGAGCTGGCTAGTAAGTTGACAAGAAATGGATTTGTTACAATTAGCAGTTTAAGAGATAAGAAAGAAGTCTGATCTATTAGTGTTAAATGCCAAAATACTTGAATTAAGGTGGTCACAGTCTGTTTTGCATTAAAGGTGAAACAGACAAGAAGCTGGTGTTTTTTATTTTTTTTTCTTTAGCAATACCTCCTCCAAAGGCAAATCTTTAGAGTGGGGATTCATAACTGGATGTTCCATGCCAAATATGGCCCTAGGTACTAACTGGTCCACCTCCCAAGGGTCAGCCAAGAGGCAGGAAAGCAGAGTTAAAGGCAGGGCTGGTGGCTACTGCAATGGGGTTGCTAGGCCTAGTCAATCACCACTTACTATTCCCCTTCTCCACATGATGTTCCCGAACTTCAGAGGTTCTATTTTCCAACAACCAGCTACAAGCACATAAGCACAACACTAAATAAAAAAAAAATCAGAAATCAAATTGATACAAGACCCAAGGTTGAAAACCTGGGGTGTTTTTCTCTTGTCAGCTTGGCCAATTCAGTTTTACAAATGTGGGTAGCCTGCCTTCAGGTTCCCAACTGGATCACCTCTGATACAGTTCATGCAGCCTGAGACTTAGAGGTTTGTTCTGCCCATGGCCGTTCAAGTTGGGCAGAATGATCCTCCTTCTGTGTAAGGAAGTGCATTAGAATATTATTTCCTTGATCTAGCAGGCCTCCAAAAGGGAAAAATAGGGCAGGATAACCTTTCTATAGTAACTGGCCTCTTCCATATAAAAGAAACCTTTGGCTTTTCTTCCCATGTGCACAAACACACCTGGGACTACAAAAGCAATATAGAAGTGCAGGGGACATGGAATGCTGTACGAGAAACAAAAGTCATTATGCAGAGTCCACATCCTCTTAGTACAGAGAGCCTATACATTTCTGGGATGTAAAGGGTGTTGCCGTGTCCCCATGAATCATTGTTTTCATGTTTACTGTACTGATGAGTGTCATTTCCCCCCTTCCCCCAAAGAGCAAGAAAGAACCGAACCAAACTTTGATTCTCTTAGAGCAGGGGTGTCAAACTGCCGACCCGCAGGCCAGATGCATCGTGGTGAAACCATGCCCACCCCATTGCTGGCAATGGAAAAAAGTAGTGATACATCACAACACATCATGTGATGTTGCGAGATTGACACCCCTGTGTTAGAGCACAGAAGCATTAGAATTTCTCATTTCTTCCTCAGAGAGTAGGGAATTGAATGGAGGGTCCAGCAGGACAGCAAGAATGCTAGTGAAGAAAGAAGTGTACTACCACATGGCATGTGTGCAAAGAAATAGCAAGGACCATTTAAAAGCCCAGTGGGAACATTGCATGCAGCCTTTCAGCTGGAGGTGGACAGCAGGTGTGGGTGGGGATGGGTTAAATCCACCCACCTTGCTGAACATGGAGGTAGATTGGCTGAAGCTTTGGGGAGGGAAGAGGGCATCAGGGTAAGGAGGAAAGCTGATGAATATACAGGTGAAACTCAAAAAATTAGAATATCGTGCAAAAGTTCATTTATTTCAGTAATGCAACTTAAAAGGGGAAACTAATATATGAGATAGACTCATTACATGCAAAGCAAGATAGTTCAAGCCCTGATTTGTCATAATTGTGATGATTATGGCATACAGCTCATGAAAACCCCAAATCCACAATCTCAGAAAATTAGAATATTACATGCAATCAATAAAACAAGGAGTGTACATAGAACAATATCGGACCTCTGAAAAGTATAAGCATGCATATGTACTCAGTACTTGGTTTGGGCCCCTTTTGCAGCAATTACTGTCTCAATGCAGCGTGGCATGGAAGCTATCAGCCTGTGGCACTGCTGAGGTGTTATGGAAGACCAGGATGCTTCAATAGCGGCCTTCAGCTCTTCTGCATTGTTCGGTCTCATGTCTCTCATCTTTCTCTTGGCAATGCCCCATAGATTCTCTATGGGGTTCAGGTCAGGCGAGTTTGCTGGCCAATCAAGCACAGTAATCACACAGTCATTTAACCAGGTTTTGCTGCTTTTGGCAGTGTGGGCAGGTGCCAAGTCCTGCTGGAAAATGAAGTCAGCATCCCCATAAAGCTTGTCTGCGGAAGGAAGCATGAAGTGCTCCAAAATCTCCTGGTAGACGGCTGCGTTGACCCTGGACTTAAGGAAGCACAGTGGACCAACACCAGCAGATGACATGGCTCCCCAAATCAACACAGACTGTGGAAACTTCACACTGGACTTCAAGCATCTTGCAGTGTGTGCCTCTCCATTCTTCCTCCAGACTCTGGGTCCTTGGTTTCCAAATGAGATGCAAAAGTTGCTCTCATCAGAAAAGAGGACTTTGGACCACTGAGCAACAGACCAGGTCTGTTTTTCTTTAGCCCAGGTAAGACGCTTCTGACGTTGTTTGTTGTTCAGGAGCGTCTTGACAAGAGGAATACGACATTTGAAGCCCATATCCAGGATCCGTCTGTGTGTGGTGGCTCTTGATGCACTGACTCCAGCCTCAGTCCACTCCTTGTGAAAGTCCCCAACACTTTTGAATGGCCTTTTCCTGACAATCCTATCCAGGCTGCGGTCATCCCTGCTGCTTGTGCACCTTTTTCTTCCACACTTTTCCCTTCCACATAACTTTCTATTAATGTGCTTTGATACAGCACTTTGGGAACATCCAACTTCTTTTGCAATTACCTTTTGAGGCTTTCCCTCCTTATGGAGGGTGTCAATGATGGTTTTCTGCACAACTGTCAGTTCAGCAGTCTTCCCCATGATTGTGATTCCTACTGAACCAGACTGAGAGACCATTTAAAGGCTCAGGAACCCTTTGCAGGTGTTATGGCTTAATTAGCTGATTAGAGTGGGACACTTTGAGCCTAGAATATTGCACCTTTTCACAATATTCTAATTTTCTGAGATTGTGGATTTGGGGTTTTCATGAGCTGTACGCCATAATCATCACAATTATGACACATCACGGCTTGAACTATCTTGCTTTGCATGTGATGAGTCTATCTCATATATTAGTTTCCCCTTTTAAGTTGCATTACTGAAATAAATGAACTTTTGCATGATATTCTAATTTTTCGAGTTTCACCTGTACCTCTCAACACTGGAATACAAAGTGGGCACCTCTTAAGAGACAAGACCTGCAGTGCGGTTCAAAGCAATATAAAATAGATTTCTTATTCAATCACCTGTTTCTTCACTACTGGAGGGGTGGAGGGGAAGGATTTTTGTCTCATTCAAAGTGCATTTGTCTTCACATGTGGACCTTGAGCCTCAATTTGTGTTTATTATTTTTTTGTCAAAACATCTGTCACCTTCCTTCCTCCAACCTGCCCCCAATAATTTAATGGGATTTCTCTTTTCCTGTCTCATTTCCATTTCTTTCACAAAAAGTGCATTTTCAGTTTTAGCCTCGCAGGGAGGATAACTAAATGCTAAAAGTTCTAAAAGAAACCAAAACCAAGAATAAAACAACCAAACACACTCTTGACGTTTCCTGTGGCTGTTATGTGCAAAAGAAATAAAAATGTATACATGTACAGAATGTATTTATACTTATATATATTGATTATCAAGTCTGTTTAAATGAGAGGTTTGATCACAACTAGAAGAAAGAGGTGCCAATTGTTTCCAGTGTTGTGGGGCCCAGAAAACCTTTTTAAAGAAGGGGAGAAAGGCAAAGCACTTTTTTTGGGGGGGGGAATAACATGTGGATTATTTTCCTTTTCTTTTGTGTTAAATTTTAAGACAGACATTTCACCCTGGAAAGACAAATTTGGACAACAGAGGATATAAAAAGGGGGTAGGTGGGAATTGTACCGTCCACTTACTTTTTAAAAATCTACCTAGACAAAGAATGTGTTGGCTACTGCACACATCTACCTCATAACCCAGATTTTGTAAAGCTTCAATTTTTTCATGGCCCAACCCCTACCAACTATGCCCTTGTTTTTCCTATCCATGGGATTCACTGATGCTGATGTGCAATATTTAGAAAAACAAAACAAAAAAATGAGAAGAAAACAAAAAAACCTAAAACAATGAAAATCTGTTGTGTCTGAGGTGATGAGGTGAGGGCCTTGTGACCTAAGTCCAGACATCGCCCCAGCCCCAAATTGCCCCATGTCCCCAATTTGCCCATGCCACCCTGTTTGCCCCCTCCCTCTCCACACCCTAAACTTCCTGATCCTCAAAGACCTCGAGGAAGAGTGGGGGGAAGAGCTCTGTAGGGCATTCCACCTTCATGTGCAGGAAGCGGCTGGCATGGCAAGCCCCAATCATGCGCAGGTCAGTCACCTTCATGAGGAGTTTGGGCCAGAAGTGGGGAATGTTGTGTTTGCGATAATTGATGTAGTGTTCAAATGCCAGCAGATAGGTCTCTTGGCATTTTTCAATCTTGTCAACACAAATTAGCCCACTGCGGTCTGCAAAATAAATGGAAAAGAGGATATACATCAGGCAGGCTAAATCTGCATCTGTAAATTTGTCCCTCTGCAATCAACTAAATTGCCCTAATCACAGGTTACCTTTCTGACTCACTAAATCTCCTAAACCCTCATTGCTCAGGTTAGAATTAACTGTATGCTCAGTTTTGTCTCCATATGGACAAAGCACAAACCCTTGCTCACTGCCTTACAGCTATCTTCTAATGATTTTCAGAAAAAGAGTACAGGTAGTCCTTGCTTAATCACCATTATTGGGACAGGCAATGCAGTCAGTCATAGTGAGAAATCACATGACCACAACATTCAATTTTACTGTCAGTTTTTCCATTGTTGAAAGCCAGGTCGGAATCAAGCAAATTGAGATCTGATGACTGCAGGATGTTGTAATGGTTGTAAATGCCCACTGGTTTGTGAAGTGCCTGAATCTTGATTGTGTGACCATGTTGTTGCTTCAACAGTCAGAAGTGTGAGGACTGGTTGTAAACTTTCAGTGCTGTTGTAATTTTGAATGGTTGCTAAACAGGGCAGTCATTAAGTGAGGATTACCTGTATAGTTTAAGAGTTCAAACTTTAAAGCAAAAAACAGTTGGTTTTTTTTTCCAGAAAACATTTGCCACTTATTTGGCATTGTTTAATGAAGCACACAAAGCACATTTCTTCTCAGCACCATCTCTACTGTCCCAGGTGTTATGCCCTGCATAGTAGCTGTGGTGCTCCAAAGCAGACAGTGCAACATATTGTGGAACAGTGCCCTCTGAGCGCATATCAGGGAAACACCAGAGACTTTCTATATGCAACTCCTTCACTTATTGACTATATACATAGCTTACCTCTGAATCTGTAAATAGAATAGTTTCATATTTGCTCATTGAGATGTAATTGTGATGTGCTTTTTAACATTTTGCCATATACCAAATAAATAAATGCCCTGCATAGCTTCAGAGACTCAGGAGTGTTGGTGTTCTTTTATAAATGATAGCAATGCTGCAGATTGATCCACAAATTCCAGTAAGGACTGAATGAATTCTGGCGATAATTTTACTCTCTGGATTTGATAATTAGTCATTGACAGTCATAATATACCTGAGAATGACTTTTCACTCTGAATCACTCAATTCAATCTTCAAAAATGTCCCTCAAATCAAACTGACAAAGCTTCCATTCTCTTTGGTTTCTCAATGCAACCTTCTCACCTGAACTTAACAATGTAGTCCACTTTACAACATTCAACTTGAATTCAATTTTTCAACACATGCAAAGCTAATTTAATTAATCCTTCAACTGACTGACTGAACTTCCCTCTGATGAAGCTATTAAAACAATCTTCTTCTTTACTATTTAATATCCTTTTACTTAACCCTCAAACCATTTACTAGCCATGTATAGTATCCCATGCATTTAACAAATGTGACACATATTATGCTGTAGTTGGTGATTTGGGAGAGTGACAAAAAATAGCTAAAGATATAAAATTGCTGATGGTCGTGGCCTCACTTTGGCATTTTGACAAATCTGAAGTTGCATGTTGCCCATCCTTGAACTAAGGGAAGGGCTGTAGCTAAGATGCTAGCCCAGGGGTCCCCAACCCCCGGTCCGTGGACCAGTACTGGGCCGCGGCATGCCAGCAACCAGGCCACACAAACAAGCAAAGCCCCATCCGCAAGATGCAGGCAACACACAAAACCATGCACCCTCTGGGCCGTGGAAAAACCTCTCTCCATGGAACCGGTCCCTGGTGCCCAAAAGGTTGGGGAACTCTGTGCTAGCCCACAAGCAGTCAAAAGTTCATTTTCCATCTTCTACCAAAGTACAATTTTAATCTGAAGTTTTACAAAGCTATTGATGATCAATACAGATAATGCTGAGCTATAACGAGCCTTGGTCTGACTCCCTTTTTGAATAATGCCAACTGCATAAGGGGCACACTGAGTGCTTAATCAACCCACCACTCATACCTGAGGACATGAGTAGCACAGCCTGGAGCAGTGCCACTTCAGTGTCATCCAGGCTGAAGGCAGAGAGGGATTTTCCCAGATCAAAGATGGCATCTGATACCACACCCAAGCCACCGTTCTTCAGCTGCTCCCTTTTGACGGCCATTTCACCACTGAGCGTCAGGGTTTCACTTTCAGGGTCATAACGCACAGCTGCCCGCAATGACATAATCTCCATGCAGCAGCCCTTCAAAAGGATGATCTGGTCCTCACAAGGCAGCTAAAGGCAGAGAGAAGCATGATCACCTTGGCTATGGTATACATGGTTATCTAAGAGTGCTGCCTAGGATAGTCCCATTGGAGTAAAAGATCTTATTCCACCTCCCAGAGAATGAAGATGTTTTTGCTCCCCAGGGCAGAAAAGCAGTACAAGGTCTTAATATAAAGAGATGTTGAGTGTTTATGCTATAAAGAGTGGGTCCCAGAAGTAGAAAGAGCATACATTCTCCATGTAAAAGTAGTAGGAAATCGAGTCAGAAGTTATTTGTGGTGGGAAATGTATGCTTGTTTTGAAAATCACTTATTTGCAGGAAATGTTCCTGTTCTAGCAGTTCGCTCTATTCATCAAGAAGCTAACTGAAATTTGCTGGCCCAGCTAGTTAGAAATGCTTATAGGATGGCTATCGGATCATCTATGAACAACAAGTTACTGCATAATAATTCTCCTGCAATTTTTTGTCTGAGATAATACAGTATGTTCTTTGTCTCTTGCATTTGTCCCTGGTTCCCAATTTTGGCTTATTTATCCATCCAGAACATTTTGCAGGCATAACAAGATAGTTTTTGATAATTCACTAATCTAAACCATCATATATGGAATATTAAAGAGGATACTTTACATTGTTAAAATTAATATATAGTAGCTGAGTTTTCACAGCACATTAGAATAGGGTAAAATTGGGTAGTTTGTGGTTCAGGATATTGTAGGAATCCTGCCTTTGTCTTAGCATGTTGTATAAACCTATCCATTCAAAGGTTCACATTTTCCTAAATTAAATAACAGTTAGAAGAGGAAAACAAAACTACTCTTTGAAAGTACGATGAATGAGGCCTCACTACTTTCATTACTTAAGGGAAGGACTCAGTGTAAACTTACTTGATGTTCTCCACTTGTACAACCCACACTCTTATCACCTCTGGGCTAAACTACTGCAATACAGGTAGCCCTTGTTTAATGTACATTCATTCAGCGACTGTTCAAAGTTATGACAATGCTGAACAAAGGGACTTTCGATTGGTCCTCGGAGTTCTGGCCATTTCAGCACCCCCATGTCATGTGAACAAAATTTAGTCCAATTTGGTCTCACCCGCATTTACTACCACTTTTGGTCACCTGCATACCCACTTTGCCCTGTTCCCTGCTGCCATACCTGTCACACTGTGTAGCACTATTGTTCTGGCCAGGGCCTTCTTTCACACCGCCTTATTTCACACCAGTGCAGCTGGGACTTCTCTTTTTTTAAAAAAATAAATTATTTTATTGAATTTATTATTTAAAAACATTGGACACGGTACAAACGGACTGACAAACCTTTTTGTCTACAATATTCATATATATATATATATACACCTAAAATACACTTGAATACACTTAAGATACAAATCAGTTAAGTATAATACAATGTTTAGAACAGTAAACCAGTCTGTAAAACCTAATAGAGACCTTCCTTTTGTTCCCGCCAAAGATAAAATTTATTCCAAATTCTATAGTAATCTGATTGATCTTTATTTTTAAATTCCAGAGTTAATTTATCCATTTCTGCGCATTCCCAAATTTTCCTAATTACCTCATTTTCAACTGGGATTTCATTCCTTTTCCATTTTTGAGCAAATGACATTCTTGCTGCTGTAATTATGTGAATCATCAGATAAAGCTCATCTTTAGGGTATTTCTCTTTTGTTATGCCCAATAAGAAAAATTCTGGACTAAACTCAACTTCTTGTTTTAATATTTCTTTCAGCCATGTCCAAATCATTTTCCAAAATCTTTGTGATTTATTACAGGACCACCACGTATGGAAGTATGTGCCTAGTTCTTCAGGCCACTTCCAACATTTGGGAGATACTGTCTTGTACATTTTGGCTAAGCGTGCTGGGGGAAGATGCCATCGATAGAACATTTTAAATAAGTTCTCTTTGTAAGCTGAAGCCAGTGTTATTCTTTTATTTCTGTCCCAGAGTGTTTGCCATGTATCAAGATCAATGCCATGTCCCAAATTTTTAGCCCAAATCAACATAGGGTCCTTGACTTGTTCTTCGAACAGCTTATATCCCAGAAGTAGATTGTATAGTTTTTTTATCTGTTTATTATCTGGGCCCAATAATATTTTATCCAAGGCCGTTTCCTGGGTGTTTATCCCCCATTCTTTTTTATCCTTCCCGAATCTTGATTGAATCTGTAAGTAGGCCCACCAGTCCAGTTTTATACTTTGTGACTCTAATTCATTTCTAGATATCAGTTCCCCCTCCTCGTTCATAATATCCTTATATGCAATTATGTTACCCAAATCAAATAGATTTGGGTAAACAATCGCTTCAAGAGTGGATAGCCAGACTGGTACTTTAGTATAATTGTGAGTTCTAATTTTGTTCCAAATGTTAAATAATGCTTGCCTAATCCGATGTTTTTGAAAGTGTGAGAATAATCCTTGTTTCTCCGTCCATAAAAAAGCGTGCCAGCCAAATTGTAAATCGTGACCCTCTAAAGTCAGTAATCTTCTATTTTTCAGAATTATCCATTCTCTAATCCAATTTAAAGCTGCGGCCTGGTAATAAAGTTCCCAGTCTGGCAGTCCAAAACCCCCTTTTTACTTCGTATCCTGCAAGTATTTCATTTTGATTCTTGGTTTTTTCCTTTGCTAAACAAAATTTAGTGATAGTTTTTTCAAATTTCGAAAGAATTTAGAGTCAAGTTGTATTGGGATATTTTGGAACAAGAACAAGATTTTGGGCAGGACATTCATCTTAATGACAGCAATTCTCCCCAGTAATGAAAGTTTCAGATTACCCCATCTTTCCAGATCACCTTTTATTTGATTCACTATATTATCATAATTATCTTTTTTAAGTGAGGTGCATCTAGCCGTGATATTAATTCCTAGATATTTTATTTTTTTGACTATTTCTATGTCCATAATCCCAACCAGTCTTTCTTTTTGTTTATTAGTCATATTTTTAACGATCATCTTGGTCTTATTTCTATTTATTCTCAATCCAGCAACTTCACCATATTTTGTTAGTTCTTCCAATAATTTTGGTCCCGTGTGATATGGGTCCTCCATAATGAAGACCAGATCATCCGCAAATGCTTGAAGTTTAAAAGTTTCCTTTTTAATAGCTAATCCTTTTATCTGTGGGTCATTTCTAATTGTTCTCGTTAGAACTTCTAGTGTCAATATAAACAACAGTGGGGATAAAGGGCAGCCTTGCCATGTTCCCTTTTGAATTTGAAATTTCCTAGATGTTTCCCCATTAATAATTACTTTAGCTTCCTGGTTGGTATAGATTGCCCTAATTATATTTATAAATTTTTCACCCATATCCATGAAACTGAGTTGTTGGTGTAAAAATGACTATTTAACGTTATCAAAGGCCTTCTGGGCATCTAAAAATAATAACGCCATCTGTTGTCCGCTATGTAGTTCGTAATACTCCAACGTATCCAGTATTACTCTAATATTATGTTTAGTTTGCCTCTTGGCAAGAAAACCATTCTGGTCTACATGTATAAAATCATTCAGGAATCGTTTAAGTCGTTCTGCTATAATTGATGTAAATATCTTATAGTCCGAATTGAGAAGCGATATAGGTCTATAATTTTGGATTAATGTGTGATCTGTGTTGTCTTTCAGGATGAGAACTATATTTGCCTCAGACCAAGATTTAGGCGTTCTTGCGCCTTCTAATACTGCATTAAATACCTCCAATAGGGGTTGAGCTAAGATATTTTGTTCTTCCTTATAAATTTCTATCGGGAGACCGTCAGGACCCGGTGCTTTATTGTTTTTTTTGTTCATTAATAGCCTTTATCACCTCGGACAGCCTAATTTCATCATTCAGCATATTTCTGGTGTCCTCTGTAACCTTGGGTAGTTTAGCTTTTTGAAAACATTCCTCCACTTTCTCCACAATTGCCTGACTATCTTCTTTATATAATCGTTCATAAAATTCCTGGGCTATAGTTTTTTTCTCCTCTTCCTGGTGATGTACTCTCCCTTCGTCATCACATAATTTGCTAATCCAGCTTTTTTCTTTTGTTTTTTCAATTTATATGCGAGCCATCGGCCCGGTTTATTTGCATTTTCAAAAAAGTTTTGTTTCGTGCTTCTCAATTGTTGAGCTAGTTTCTCTTTGTCTAAGATATTAAGCTTATGTTTAATCAAATCCATTGATTGTTTGATATTCTTTTTTTGTGGGTCTTGTTGGAGTATAGTTTCTAAACTTTTATATTCCCCTTCTAACCTTTCCTGTTGTTGTTTTTTCCCCTTGTTCTTATTTATCATATATGCCATCGCTACCCCTCTCATTATTGCCTTGGCTGTGTCCCAGTTATTTTGTACATAGGTGTCTTCAGCTTTATTTTCCTTAAAGAAGAGACTTAATTCTCTCTCCATCTTTGATTTAAAATCATCTTCTTTTAAAATTGCTCTTTGTAAGGTCCATCTAGATATTTTTTTTGAACCCTTCCAGCTAAATTCAATAGGGTTATGATCTGCCCAAGTACCTGTCTCAATATACACCTTGTCAACTTCAGAGCTGATTTCTTTTGTCATCCATACCATATCTATTCTAGACCATGAGTTATGCCGATTAGAGTAATACGTATATTGTCTTGCCTTATGATTTCTCTCCCTCCAGACATCTTGAATGTTTAGATCTCTAGCCAGATTAAAAAAAGATCTCGGTAAAGTTCTTCTTTTCTTTTTCCTAATCATCTTGCCCATATAATCCAAATTAGTATCTAGGATAGCATTAAAGTCTCCTAGTAAGCAGATCTCATCATGGTCAATGCTACATATCTTATTGTGTAGTGTTTTGAAGAACTGTTCTTGATTACAATTTGGGGCATATATCTCTACCATCATGACCTTCCAATGGTTTATTTCAACCTCAACTATCAATATTCTACCCTCTTTATCATTATAAATTTGTTTGGCTGCCAGTTTCTGGTTTACATATAATGCCACTCCCCTCTTTTTCTTTTGTCGGTCTAATGAAACGAATAAATTCCCTATTTTTGGTTGGGCTAACAGATGTTTTTGTTGTTCTTTTATGTGAACTTCTTGAATTGCAACAATATCTAATTGTTGGTGAATAAGCTTATTGAAAAGTTTCCGCCTTTTCACTGGCGAGTTTAATCCATTAATATTTACAGACAGAATTCTACACTCACCTCCCTTTGTCTTACTTATTTCTGGTTTTTGTAGATCTTGTAATTCGGGGCTCTCTCTCATCCTTATCTCTGGCTCCATGTTTCTCTGTTGACTCTCCAGGTTTATTCCTTCTATCCTCTATTCCTATGGCTTTCCCTTCCATAGCTATCCGTCTTGTGTCTCTTTCTTTTACCTCCCTTCCATCTTGATCTTCTGTTTCTGCTTCATCCTGGCTATTAAAGTGGAGTTTGTAAAAATCTTCTGCCTTCTCTATTGAGTCCAATCTGTACCTTCTATCCTGCTATGTGACTAAAATACCTTCTGGAGTTAACCATCTAAAATTTACATTTTCACTAATTAATTTTGATGTTAAAAATTGATAGCCACGTCTCAAATCCCTCATCCTTTTAGGTATCTGTTTAAGGATAATAATTGGTTGTCCACGAAATTCTAATGGCTCCTCTCTAGATCTATGCAGAAGCTCATCCCGAATTGATTTTTTAACCAGTCTTACGTGTACTTCTTTAGGGAGATTGTGTCTCCTCGCATAATTAGTTTGGACCCTGTATGTTTCGTCAATCTCCGCCAACATTTCCTCCTTCCCTACACCAAGTATCTTTGCCATTAATTCTGCCATCATAACCAGCAAATCTTCCCCTCTTTTTTCTTGAACGTTTTGGAAGCGCAGATAGTGAGCAGCCTTTTCCGCTTCCAGAAAAATAACTGTTGTCTCTAACTCCTTATTTGCCTGAAGAAGTGTTTCATTTAAATCGTCAACTCTCTTCTCCTCTTTTTCCATTCTAGCTTCCATGTCTTGTAGCCTTTGTTCATTTTTGATTAATTGTTGTTGAATCCCTTCAACTTTATCATCTATCGCTTGAATTTTCCCCTTAGGTTCACCAGTATCGTTTCTTATTTGACCTATTTCTCTCTTCATCTCCTCATGGTTTTTGGCCATTGCCTCATGCATGTTTTGTAAGAGGGCATGTAGATCTTTAAAAGAATTTGAGTTAGATCTTTCCCTTTGCAACATGGATTTCTGGTTGAGGGGCTTGAGGACATCCCTTGCCTCTGTGTTGTCGCCTTCTTACCAGTGCTAGACTTAGTTAAGCCCGAAATACTTGTCATATTTAACCCGGTTGCAAAACGC
The DNA here is from genome assembly GCA_024449315.1 of Daboia siamensis. NCBI lineage: Eukaryota > Metazoa > Chordata > Lepidosauria > Squamata > Viperidae > Daboia > Daboia siamensis. Next base: position 123,521 of record JAKJMR010017002.1, read on the forward strand.
GCTTTACAAATATTTAGTACCCTTAACCTTG
>JAKJMR010017002.1:128551-138632 GCA_024449315.1 Daboia siamensis
TATTCTAATTTTCTGAGATTGTGGATTTGGGGTTTTCATGAGCTGTACGCCATAATCATCACAATTATGACAAATCATGGCTTGAACTATCTTGCTTTGCATGTAATGAGTCTATCTCATACAGTATATTAGTTTCCCCTTTTAAGTTGCATTACTGAAATAAATGAACTTTTGCACGATATTCTAATTTTTTGAGTTTCACCTGTATGAAAACTTTTTCCTTCAGTTTAATCCACCCTTTACTCCTGCAGACAGGACAAACTGATAACTATTGAAACTTATCTTCATAACTTCCTATCATCTCCTATGTATGTAAAGACCTGAATAGAGGGATATGACCATAGTAGGGTTGATGGGACAAGCCCACCAACACCAAAATCGTTTGGACCAGGATTTGATGACAGATGACATGTGAAGATACTGATTATGTCAGCATACAGGTAATCCTTGACTTACAACCATAATAGAGCCTGCCCCTTATGGTTGTAAGTTGTGACAGTCATAAAGCAGGTCACTATGTGACCAGACCAAATTTTACAATGTTTTTTGTGGCAGTTGTTAAGCCAACATGGTGGTCATTAAGCAAACCCATTGTTAACTATGGGACATTTTTTCTGAAGACAGGAAGTAAATGCTGGTTTTCTGTAAAAACATTGTAAATCCTGGTTACATGACAGTAGGACACTGCAAAAGGCTGTAAATGTGAGTGAGATGCCAAATGCCTGAAATGTGTTCATGTGAACATGGGGCAAGGGCAGCCATTGGAACTGGGTCATAAGTATCTTTTGGGGTCCATCATAACTTTAAATAGTCACTAAGTTGAGGACTACCTGTATACTGTATTCCTATGTCTTCTTAACAATGAGCCAAAATGGTTCTAATAGTGAGAAAAGAGGAATGAAAGGAGAAATTCTCTGGAAGTTCAAAACTTCACAATCAAATAACCAAATTCCTCCATCTTTTCATGGCTTACCATCTTTTGCTTACCTCTGAAAACATGGGCAGTTTTTTGGCAAAATCCACCACACGGGTGATGGCAGGGGTGATGATCTTCGTAAACTCACTGAATGCCTCCAAGTCTACTTTGTCCCCATCAGGCATGGAGGCCATTGGTGACTGACCAATATCTTCAGGCTATTAGTGGGAGGAAGAAGTAGAATTAAAACTGCAGAGAACTGACTCAGGATACCCCAACAGGAAATTTATCATCCAACCCCAAAATTGGAAACATAACTCTTATCTGTCAGCAGAATGGGACAACTTGGCACAGCCGGATTGCCACAGCTGGGTCACCACCACCGGGTTGCCACCACCAGCTTGCTGCAGGACAACTTATTGCTGGCAACATGCCATGGGAGAATGCTGGAGGCGAGGGGAACCTCCTCCTCTCTCACTCTCCCTTGCCTTGGGACAACTCACTGTGGGAGAATGCCAGAGACAAGGGTAACCTCCACTCTCTCCTTCCCTCCCTCCTTGATCTGGCTTACCCCCTCACCAATACCCCTTGAACTCTGTAGCAGAAACTCCTGTGCACTGAAAAGTGTGTGACTCTCTCCCAAGTGATCTTTTTTCTGGTGGTGGTGGGGAGTCCTTCTTCCCCTCCCCGCTTTGTCCTCCCTGATTATTTCCTCAGTCGGAGCTACAGAGAAGGAGGAAGATGTTTCCCTCGCCTCCAGCATTCTGCCTCAGTGAGTTGTCCCATGGTGAGTTGCCCGCGTTGAGTTGTCCTGCAGCAAGGCATCCAGGGCGAGGCAGTGGTTGGCGAGCTGGCGGTGGAGAGTTGTCCTAGACCCTGTCAGTATCTTTTCCTTCTCTCAACTTCTTTACAAGACAATCTCTTTATATTTCATAGCCTTTCTACAATTAGAATCAAAATAATATCACCTTATTAAAATATTTTAATAAACATAATATTTATTATTTAAATATATTTTATTTAAAAATCTTTAAAACCATTATTAGTAATTTAAAAGACCAGTTTTAACAGATATTACTCTGCTACCACACTGTGCAAATGTCAATACAGGTAGTCTTTGGCTTATGACCACAATTGAGTCCAAAATTTCAGTTGCTAAGCAAGGCAGTAAAGTGAGTTTCCCCCCATTTTATGAACTTTTTTGCCACAGTTTTGAAGTCACTTTTTTTCAGTGCCATTGTAACTTCAGTCACTAAACAAATGGTTGTAAATCGAGGGGTACTTGTTTAAATTTCTTTCTTATATATTTATTTATATTACACATTTCTGAACCACCCGTCTCCCTCAAAGAGGGACTCTGGGTGGTGTACAATAAAACATCAAAACATAAATCAGTATATAAAAATTAAAATGTCACTTCCAGGTGGCAAGGCTCCGTTGATGGTGGTCATTTTTGACCGTCAGCCCCGCTGTTCCGTTTAAACCACGAAAACAGCGACGATCAGCTGTTTCACGGTTTGGGAATACCCCCTTCGGGAGAAGGGGGGGGTAAGTATTCAGGTAAGAGGTAGAGCTCCCCTAGACCCCCAGAACTTAATCTGGGGGTTAAAGGGTGAGAGCTCCCTAGGAGCCTGAATTAACTCCAGACTCGGGACTCTTCTGTTTCAAGGCTTTGAAACAGAACAGGACGCTGCAACCATCCCTGCTTTCAACATTGTATTTTGGATTACTTGGACGCAGGCAGAGCTGAGCGGGAGAATACAGAAACAGCAAGTATATGATCTTTAACTCCTGTTTAACTTAAAAGAAGGGGAGGAAGATGGTGCCGGAATAACTTCTGAGAGAAAGCGTGAAGTACAAAAGAACAAGGAAAATAAAATAAAAGCAAGGGGGAAGACAAAAAGTGGATTTTTAAAAGTTGTAAAAGACTTTGTCTAAAACATTTGAAGTTGGCTTAAAGGTGATTTAAGAGACTTGGCTATTTGACAGTGAAGCAACAAAGTTGCAATTAGTGCGGAAAAGTGAAAGTGAGAAACGAAAGTTAATTGGGTGTTAAAATGGCTTCCAAACCACCTAGATTTTCCATCTCTAAAAGTACAGGGGCATCACCAGTTCAACAATCTGGACTTCAATCACTGATGCCACCCCCTGCAGCATCTGCACCCACATTAACATTGAAAGATTTACAAGATGCTCTAAAACTCCAATCTGAGCAAATATCTGAGCAAGTGGCAGAGCTTATTAATGAGAAAAATAAAGAAACACGAAAGGATATTTTGCTGGCATTTCAGGGACTGACAGTTTGTATTGAGAATCTGGATGATCGTGTGGAAGAAGTTACCGTATTTTCCGGCGTATAAGACGACTGGGCGTATAAGATGACCCCCTACATTTCCTGTTAAATTATAGGGTTTGGGCTATACTCGCTGTATAAGACTACCAACGCACACCAAATGAAAATTAAAAAACATCAGATTTGATTTTAATATGGTAATTTTAATTCAAATGCTTATGACATGCAGGTACTTAGTAGGAAAACTGTCACTTATAAACATAAGGCTGTTTGTCATCAAACATGTAAACATAAAACAGTGCAAGTGGATTAAACATAATAATAATAATAATAATAATAATAATAATAATAATAATAATAATAATAATAATAATAATAATAATAAGTTGGAAGGGACCTTGGAGGTCATCTAGTCCAATCCCCCTGCTCAAGCAGGAAACCCTATACCATTTCAGACAAATGGCTGTCCAGTCTCTTCTTAAAAACTTCCAGTGTTGGAGCATTCACCACTTCTGGAGGCAGGTTGTTCCACTGGTTAATTGTTCTAACTGTCAGGAGGTTTCTCCTTAGTTCTAGGTTGCTTCTCTCTTTGGTTAATTTCCATCCATTGCTTCTTGTCCTGCTTTCAGGTGCTTTGGAGAATAGCTTGACTCCCTCTTCTTTGTGGCAGCCCCTGAGATATTGGATCACTGCTATCATGTCACCCCTCACCCTTCTCTTCGTTAAACTACACATACCCAATTCCAGCAACCGTTTCCTATTTTCCTAATTCACTTTTTCACTTTTCCTAATTCACTCTAAAGCTTTCCCTGCGCAGAGCCTTAAGTAACACCAGCTGCCTGCAATTAGTGCAGGTTCTCATCCCACCAGGCTCAAGGTTGAGTCAGCCTTCCATCCTTCCCAGGTAGGTAAAATGAGGACTCAGATTGTTGGGAGCAATAAGCTGACTTTGTAATAATGCTGCTTGTGGGGGGGTGGGTGTGGGGGGGTGAAAGCTCTAATAAGCAGGCATATACATAGAATGAAGGCTATTGCTAAGCACATTGATTTGTGCTTTAAATTGTAAGCTGCCCTGAGTCTTCGGAGAAGGGCAGGATATAAATGGGATTTTAAAAAAAAAGACCAAATGGGAGATCCGCTCCAGGTTTTCCAGCCAGCCCACCCAGTTCCTTAGTCAAATGTGTCCTTAGAGCTAAGCAGCTGCTCCGGCATTCCCCACCTGCCTTTCAAATTGCTCTTGCATTCTCCACCTGCCTTTCAAGTTGCTCTTGCATTCCCCACCTGCCTACAGCTGCTCTTCAACTTTAGAAGGAAAGACGCCCAGACCCCAGCCTGTAAAAAATCACAGACTGCAGCTTCTACTCCAATTGGTCCCGCTTTCCCTGCGCAGACTAAATGGAAGATCCACTCCAGGTTTTCCAGCCAGCCCTGTCCCTAAAGTTTCAGCACCCGGCGTATAAGACGACCCCTGACTTTTGAGAAGATTTTCATGGGTTAAAAAGTCGTCTTATATGCCGGAAACTACGGTAATCAAAATAATTTGATATTGGAAGCCAAAGTCAGTGAAGCTGAGAATAAAATGGAAAAAATCGATGATGAGATGGTGATGATACAATATAGGGACATGGAGTTTGCTTTGAGGATTAGAGGTCTGAAAGAAAATCCACAAGAAAATTTGGAAGAAATAGTGGCAAAAGCTGTGGCGCCTATTTTGGGTTGGCAAGTTGAAGATGTTATATTGGAAATAGATAAAATATTTTGCATCAACTCTTGGATTGCTAGGCAAAGAAAATTGCCAAGGGATGCGGTTGTTTATTTTACAAAGAGAATGATCAAGCTTTTTATAACAACAGATTTAAAGTGGCTGATCAAGAGGTTTTAATTCTGAAAGAAATCCCACCAAAAACTTAAGAAGAAGGAAAGAATTTGTTTTTTTGGCAGATGAATTAAAAAAAAAGACAGATTCAGTTTAGATGGGAGATACCAACCGGGATAGTGGTGAATTATGTTGGTACAAGGTATCGTCTTAATACAGTTCTTAAGGCACGAGACTTTTACTGTAATATACTGAAGGCAGGCTCACCGCCATCCCCAGAAATTAAAAGGAGAGAGGAAAAAGAAGTGCAACAGACACAATTGGAAGGTACACAGCAAGATGAAGAAATCACCTCGCTGATTTCAAAAGAAGTACAGCAAACTTTGGAAATTGCGCAGCCCTTGGTCCCATTAGAAGATCCAAGGGCTCAAAGAGTGACACGAGCTGCGACTAGACGCAAGGAGCAACAACAACAACAGAAACAATATTCTACAATTACAACTCAAGAATCTACTAATACAGAAGCAGTGGGAGGAGCGAGACCAAAGAAGCAGATGTTTGTGAATCTGCAAGATACGCTCCGAAAGCTTCAAGTCGCAAAAGATGGCAACAAAGTTTCTGACATGGAATGTTAATGGTTTAAATTCACCGCAAAAGAGAAAGAAAATATTTCAGTACTTGAAACAATTTAAAAATGATATTATACGCTTGCAGGAAACACATATTCGTGTAGCTGATCAAAAATATTTGATAAACTCTAGATTGGGTATACAGTTTATTGCATCTGCTCCAGAAAAGAAAAATGGTGTAGTCATTTATGTGAAGAAGAATCTGACAGCCAATCTAATTAAAGCAGATAAACAAGGAAGATATGTTATAACTGAACTCTTAATAGAAGGACAGAAAATACTTTTAATTGGACTATATGCACCTAACCAACAGCAAGGAGAATTTTATAAACTTCTACATAACAAAATAATTCAATGGGATTATAAATCGTGTATTTTAATGGGAGACTGGAATGGAGTGCTGGATACACAAAAAGATAAAAAATGACCTTTTAAAAGTACTCCAAATCACGCTAGATTGCCTAAATCCTTTTTTGACATGACAGACGATTTGAAACTGAGAGATGTTTGGAGAGAATGAAACATGGATGAAAGAGATTTTACTTTTTTTTCTGATAGATATCAATCCTTTTCTAGGATTGATTTTGTATTAATTACTAATGATATTTTTTCTAGGGTTAAGAAGATCAAGATATGTCCAAGAACCTTCTCAGACCACAGTCCAGTATGGATGGAATTGGACAAGGGGAAGGGAGATAGGAGATCTTGGAGGTTAAATGAAAACTTGTTTAGATATGAAGAAAATTTGGAAGAACGTAAAAAAAAGAAAGAAAGAATTTTTTGTTATAAATATGCATAAGGGTACACCCATTGAAATGGTTTGGGATGCAAGCAAAGCTTATATGAGAGAAGTGTTCATATATTTGAATAATAAATATAGATGTAGATTGGAATATAAGCATAAAGAATTAGAGGAGGAAATAAAGATGAAAGAGAAGGCTTTTATTTTGGATTCATCTAATAAAAGGTTGAAAGAAGCAATTAATTTGTTAAGAGGGCAGTTTGATATGCTGATGGCAGATCAGGTGGCAACCAATTTACGATATGTCAAACATAATACTTTTTATAATGCTAATAAGCCAGGTAGATCGTTAGCTTATTTGTTAAGGAAAAAACAAAAATCACGTAACATACATAAGATAGAATATAAGGGTAAAGAGGTGTTTCAGCAAAATCTTATTAAAAAGGCTTTTAGTGAATTTTATTCTAAATTATATGCAAGGGATATAACTCAAGATTTAGATATAGACAGGTATTTACAAGAAGTGAATATCCCTATACTTACACAGGAGCAGAGGGAAGGGATGAACCAACCGATAACTGCTGAAGAAATTATTTTAGCAATTAAACAAATAAAAGTGGGTAAATCACCTGGAACAGACGGTTTGACAGCCATTTATTATAAAAATTTACAATTAGAGTTGGTGGAACCTTTAAAAGAATTATTTAGGACAATTCAATCTGGAGGGGAAGTGCCTCCATCATGGAGAACAGCATTCATATCATTGATTCCAAAGGAAGATCAAGATCTTACCCAACCAAAAAATTATAGACCTATATCACTCTTAAATACAGATTATAAGATATTTGCAAAGATCTTAGCAAATAGATTAATGAAGGTTATGCAACAAATGATTTATAGTGATCAAACAGGATTTATAAGTGGTAGACAAATGAAGAGTAATGTGAGACATATTGTAAACCTATTAGAATATTTGGAAAGAAATAATCAAGTCCCTGCAGTGCTTATTTTCTTGGCTGCTGAAAAGGCGTTTGATCAATTGAATTGGCAATTTTTATTTAAAGTTTTAGAGAAGATGGAGTTTGGTGATAAGTTTTTACAACCTATCAGAGCAATATATCAGAAACAAACAGCTCAAATAATAATTAGTGGTAGATTAACAGAAGCTTGCAAAATTGAAAAGGGTACAAGACAGGGATGTCCGTTGTCACCATTGCTGTTTGTTTTAACATTGGAAATATTATTGATTAAGATACGTGACTCAAATAAAATAAAGGGAATTAAAATTAAAGATCAAGATTATAGATTGAGAGCGTTTGCAGATGACTTGGTTATTACATTAGCTCAACCGATTCATTCGGTTATAGATTTAATGGAAATAATTTTGCAATATGGACAAGTTTCTGGATTTAAGGTTAATAGACAAAAAACTAAAATTCTGTCTAAAAATATGACTATGGAACTAAAGGTAGTTTTAGAAAAATTAACAGGATTTGAAATAGATAAAAAGATTAAATATTTGGGGGTATATCTTACAGACTTAAACGTGAAATTATATAAAAATAATTATGAATTGTTATGGTTAAAAATACAAAAAGAATTAGATAGTTGGAGGAAACTACAATTGTCTTTATTGGGAAGAATTGCAGCAGTTAAAATGAATGTTTTACCAAAATTTTTATTTTTGTTTCAAATGATACCTATACTTAAAAAACTTTCAAATTTGGAAGAATGGCAGAAAGGCATTAATAAATTTATTTGGGCAGGGAAAAGACCAAGAGTAAAACTCAAGATATTGCAAGATATATGTGAAAGAGGTGGTCTTAAATTACCCAACTTTAAATTATATTATGAAGCTGCGGTTTTATCATCAATTAGTAATTGGTTTAATTTAACAGAAGGAAGATTATTGAATATTGAGGGACATGATTTATTATATGGATGGCATGCATATTTATTGTATGATAAAAATGTGGATAATATCTTTAAGACACATATATTAAGGTATGCCCTGTTGCGAGTTTGGAAAAAATATCGCTACAAGTTAAATTATAAAATACCAATTTGGGCAATACCTAAGCATGCAATAGAAAATATAAGTCTGGGATTTAAACATGATGTGACTACATATAAAGATATTCTTAGACTGGATAGGAATGTATGGCAATTAAAGCCATTTAATATCTTAAAAGAAGGGGAAATAGTATGAACTTGGTTTCAGTATGGTCAGATACAAGCTAGATGGAAAGAAGATCAGAAAATTAGTATTACGACAACAGATGAAAATTTGGTAAAACAAATTAGAGATCAAAGTCAAGCGCATATAAGAAGGATATATAATGCACTGATAGAAATAGATTCAGAAACGGAACTTGTCAAAGATTGTATGATAAAATGGGCCCAGAATATTCAAGAGCCAATAACGATGGATGTTTTGGGAAAAATTTGGGTCAGAAATGTAAAATTTACTCAGGCTTAAAATTTAAGCGAGAATTTTTATAAAATGTTTTATAGGTGGCACTTAGATCCTAAAAAATTAGCATGTATGTATCCAAATTTTCAGCCTAAATGCTGGAGGTGTGGTTGTGAGGATGTAACCTATTACCACATGTGGTGGACTTGTAAAAAGGTTAAAGCTTTTTGGATTAAAATTTGGTGGAATATGCAGAAGCTATTTAAGAAAAAGATAAGGTTTACCCCACAGTTATTTTTATTGGGTATTATTACTGATTGTACTGTTATAGAATCTAAATCGATGTTGAATTTAATAACGGCAGCAAGACTTTTGGTTTTGCAATATTGGAAGAAGGAGGAACTGCCTACTATAGAAGAGTGGACTTTTAAAGTTTCAAACTTGGCAGATATGGCAAAAATTTCAGCATACCTGAAAGAACAATCGCAACAGAGATATATTTCGGAATGGAGAAGATGGATTGAATATATTCAGAATAAATATGGGACTAAAAAATTTCACCTAGCATATGAATGAATATTAGAATTATAAGATGTACTATTATTTACCTATGTATAAGGGGAGTTAAAGTGCGATATGATTTAAAGTGTATTCACAGTTGGTTAGCATATTTTAGTTTAAGCTTATTAGAGGCAATACCCTGCTTTCAGCTCTGGTAAGTAGGGGGGGGGGGGGGGGGGGGGGGGGTGGGGGGGGGAGGGGGAGGGATGGAGTATATTTAAAATGTACTGTAAAACTTTTCAATAAAAAAATTAAAATGTTAAGAATTAAAATTTCAGGAGGCAAGGAGGCAAGAATAATTAAGCCCTGTTAAAAATTAGTTGACAAAGGCAAAGGGAGGGCTCTCATGGCACCAACCAACCCCATGACCGTGTGCTCCTTTAGATACAGATTGAGAGCAGGACCTGTTTAGTTTTGTGATCAGAAATGAACAGCTTTTTAGTCCATTTTTGAACTGAATTTCATTCACTTTCTATGTTCAGTAATGCCTTCTTTTATGAAGGCTGGGGGAACAGATAGAGTACAGGTGAAACTCGAAAAATTACAATATCGTGCAAAAGTTCATTTATTTCAATAATGCAACTTAAAAGGGGAAACTAATATATGAGATAGACTCATTACATGCAAAGCAAGATAGTTCAAGCCGTGATGTGTCATAATTGTGATGATTATGGCTTACAGCTCATGAAAACCCCAAATCCACAATCTCAG
>JAKJMR010017002.1:139032-167168 GCA_024449315.1 Daboia siamensis
AACCATCATTGACACCCTCCATAAGGAGGGAAAGCCTCAAAAGGTAATTACAAAAGAAGTTGGATGTTCCCCAAGTGCTGTATCAAAGCACATTAATAGAAAGTTATGTGGGAGGGAAAAGTGTGGAAGAAAAAGGTGCACAAGCAGCAGGGATGACCGCAGCCTGGAGAGGATGGTCAGGAAAAGGCCATTCAAAAGTGTTGGGGACTTTCACAAGGAGTGGACTGAGGCTAGAGTCAGTGCATCAAGAGGCACCACACACAGATGGATCCTGGACATGGGCTTCAAATGTCGTATTCCTCTTGTCAAGCTGCTCCTGAACAACAAACAATGTCAGAAGCGTCTTACCTGGGCTAAAGAAAAACAGACCTGGTCTGTTGCTCAGTGGTCCAAAGTCTTCTTTTCTGATGAGAGCAACTTTTGCAACTCATTTGGAAACCAAGGACCCAGAGTCTGGAGGAAGAATGGAGAGGCACGCACTGCAAGATGCTTGAAGTCCAGTGTGAAGTTTCCACAGTCTGTGTTGATTTGGGGAGCCATGTCATCTGCTGGTGTTGATCCATTGTTCTTCATTAAGTCCAGGGTCAACGCAGCCGTCTACCAGGAGATTTTGGAGCACTTCATGCTTCCTTCCGCAGACGAGCTTTATGGGGATGCTGACTTCATTTTCCAGCAGGACCTGGCACCTGCCCACACTGCCAAAAGCACCAAAACCTGGTTCAATGACCGTGGGATTACTGTGCTTGATTGGCCAGCAAACTCGCCTGACCTGAACCCCATAGAGAATCTATGGGGCATTGCCAAGAGAAAGATGAGAGACATGAGACCGAACAATGCAGAAGAGCTGAAGGCCGCTATTGAAGCATCCTGGTCTTCCATAACACCTCAGCAGTGCCACAGGCTGATAGCTTCCATGCCACGTCGCATTGAGACAGTAATTGGTGCAAAAGGGGCCCAAACCAAGTACTGAGTACATATGCATGCTTATACTTTTCAGAGGTCCAATATTGTTCTATGTACACTCCTTGTTTTATTGATTGCATGTAATATTCTAATTTTCTGAGATTGTGGATTTGGGGTTTTCATGAGCTGTACGCCATAATCATCACAGTTATGACAAATCATGGCTTGAACTATCTTGCTTTCCATGTAATGAGTCTATCTCATATATTAGTTTCCCCTTTTAAGTTGCATTACTGAAATAAATGAACTTTTGCACGATATTCTAATTTTTCGAGTTTCACTTGTAGTTCCTCTTCATTTTCTGCCATTATAGTGGTGTCAGTTGCATATCTTAGGTTGTTGATATTTCTCCCAGCAATCTTAATTCCAACTTTTGATTCATCTAGCCCTGCCTTTCTCATGATGTGCTCTGCATGTAAGTTAAACAGGCAGGGTGACAGTATACAGACTTGCCGGACTCCTTTCTCAATTTTGAACCAATCAGTGGTTCCATGTCCAGTTCTCACTGTTGCTTCTTGACCCACATATAGGTTTCTCAAGAGACAAATAAGATGGTCTGGTACTCCCATCTCTTTAAGAACTTGCCACAGTTTATTGTGATCCACACAATCAAAGGCTTTAGCAAAGTCAATGAAGCAGAAGTAGATGTTTTTCTGGAACTCTCTAGCTTTCTCCATGATCCAGCGTATGTTGGCAATTTGATCTCTAGTTCCTCTGCCTCTTCGAAATCCTGCCTGTACTTCTGGTAGTTCTCGATCCACATACTGCTGGAGTCTAGCTTGTAGGATTTTAAGCATAACTTTACTAGCATGTGAAATGAGTGCAATGGTGCGATAGTTTGAACATTCTTTGGCACTGCCTTTCTTTGGAATTGGAATGTAAACTGATCTTTTCCAATCCTGTGGCCACTGTTGAGTTTTCCAAATTTGCTGGCAAATTGATTGTAGCACTTTTACTGCATCGTCTTTTAAGATTTTGAAATGCTCAGCTGCAATACTGTCACCTCCACTAGCTTTGTTCTTGCTCAGCTTTCATAAGGCCCATTTCACTTCACATTCTAGGAAGTTTGGCTCAAGGTCAGTGACCACCTCATTGTGATTATCAGGGATGTTAAGCTCATTCTTGTATAGTTCTTCTGTGTAATTTTGCCACCTCTTCTTAATCTCTTCTGCCTCTGTTAGGTCCCTGCCATTTTGGTCCTTTATCATGCCCATTTTTGCATGAAACGTTCCCTTCATCTCTCCTATTTTCTTGAAGAGATCTCTAGTCCTCCCTATTCTATTGTTTTCTTCTATTTCTTTGCACTGTTCATTTAAGAAGGCATTCTTATCTCTTCTAGCTATTCTCTGGAATTCTGCATTCAATTGGGCGCATCTTTCTTTTTCTCCCTTGCCTTTCGCTTCCCTCCTGTCCTCAGCTATTTGCAAAACTTCCTCAGACAGCCATTTTGCTTTCTTGCATTTCTTTTTCTTTGGGATGGTTTTAGTTGCTACTTCTTCTACAATGTTGTGAACCTCTGTCCATAGTTCTTCAGGCACTCTGTCTATCAGATCTAATTCCTTAAATCTATTTGTCACCTCTACTGTATATTTGTCAGGGATAAGATTTACTTCATACCTGAGTGGTCTAGTGCTTTTCCCTACTTTCTTCATTTTTAGCCTAAATTTTGCAACGAAAAGCTCATGATCTGAGCTACAGTCAGCTCCTGGTCTTGTTTTTACTGACTGTATAGAGCTTCTCCATCTTTGGCTGCAGAGCATATAGTCAATTTCATTTCTGTGTTGACCGTCTGGTGATGTCCATGTGTAGAGCCGTCTCTTGGGTTGTTGGAAAACAGTGTTTACTATGACCGTTGTATTCTCTTGACAAAATTCTATCAGCTTGTGCCCTGCTTCATTTTGTACTCCAAGGCCAAACTTGCCTGTTATTCCTGTTATCTTTTGGCTTCCTACTTTAGCATTCCAATCCCCCATGATGATAAGGACATCATTTTTTGGTGTTAGTTCTATAAGGTGCTGTAGGCCTTCATAGAACCGGCTTCCCAAGCCACAGCCGAGCAAGACACCTGCCTGCCCGCCTGGCAGCGCTCTTCCTCCTGTCGGAGATTTTCATTGTTGTGAGCATTTCTGTTCAGGATTGGCAGTGGGGGTGGGGTGGGGGTATATTTGGTTTTTATTCCCCCCATCTGCTGGGTGGTTGCAGCAGGTTTTCGTCACTTCACATGACTCTGGAACACTGTGACTGTCATAAATATGAATCAGTTGCCAAGCATCTGAATGTAAATCTCAAGACCCTGGGGATGCTGCAACATTCCAGCTGATCGGCTCTTCTTCTGGGCTCAGCATAAGCTCCAGGATCAGTGCCAAGTTTCAGCTGGAGCCTGGCGCTGATCCTGGTGCTTCCGCTGAGCCCTGACAGCTCTGCAGCTCCAGCCATCTCTCGCTCAGGCTTGTACGGTGCTGCCACTGGTTCAACTCATTCCCTTCCCTCGCTACTTTTCTAGGATGGTCGCATACCACCTTCTAGGTGCCAATGTACCACAGGTGGTACCCGTAACACTGATTGAAAAGCCCTGCTCTTGACAAAATTATATCAGCCTGTGCCCTGCTTCATTTTGTACTCCAAGGCCAAACTTGCCTGTTATTACAGTTATCTTTTGGCTTCCTAATTTAGCATTCCAATCCCCCATGATGATAAAGACATCATTTTTTGGTGTTGTTGTGATTCAGTGTCAGCCTGTGGGTTCGGCAGCTGAACCGGACAGTTCTGAGGAGGAGGAGAAGGAGGAGGGGATTGGAGAGCCTACAGAGGAAAGTTCTGAGGCATCACAGAGCTCTCAGCCAGGCCCCTCCCATCTGGTTCTTCGTCAGACCCAGCTGTGTGAGCCTGACAGCTTGGACAAAGACGATTCACAGCTGGTTTTGTTCAAGGATGCCCAAAGCAGGAGGCAGACAAGCAGGAGTAAACAAAGGAAGGCAATGAGGCACCTCTGGAGGAGGCAAAGAGAAGCCACGCCTTGAAACTGTGTTTAAAAGGGGAATGTGTGGGAGGTGCTGGTTGCTGAAGGCAACTGTTTGAACAGCTTCTGATTTAGTCGTGGTTAGTATTTTGTTTTGCTCTGTTTTGGATCTGTTTCATTTCCTTTGTGTAAATAAATTTGGCAGGCTTACTTTCAGCCTATTGACTTTTGAAAAGGGGTTGTCCCTGACATTTCTGCAGGGCCGGTAGTAGGCTGGAACAGAACAGTTTGCCTTCAGCCTCCCACCCCTTATTATTATTATTATGGAGCAGCTACATGCTGAGATTGCCCAGCTCACCCAGCAACTCGCTTTGTTGGCAGCTCAGGTGGCTCAATTGCAAGCTCAGGTCCATGCTGCACCCCCACCATCACCACCACCCAGGAGAAAATGCCAAGTTGTGATGCCGGATAAATTTACTGGCAATCCAGAACTGTTTCCTGCTTTTCTGGGACAATGCCAGCTCTTTATCAGCGTGAGAGCAGCTGATTTCCCCACTGACTGGGATAAGGTGGGGTTTGTGTTAAGCCTTCTTTCTGGTGATGCAGCTCGTTGGGGCACACCTCTGCTGGCTCAACCTAGTCCATTGTTGGACAACTTTGTGGGGTTTTGTGATCATATGCGTCTGATGTATGAGGACCCTATAAAGACGCAGACCGCTACTCTATGCTTGAAAGCTCTGAAGCAGGGTCAACACCCCCTACAGGGCTATATCAGTGATTTTCGGCTGCTTAGCCAGGATTCAGCCTGGAATGAGGCTGCGCTTGTGGATGCCTTCCAGGATGGATTGTCGGAGGAGATGTTGGATGAGCTGGCCCGTGTGGATATTCCCTCAGACCTCAGTGGGCTGATCCATCTCTGCCTGCGGATCGATGCTCGGTTGCAGCAGCGAAGGAGTTGCAGTGCCACCCCAAAGACCCCTGCAGCCCCTGTTGTGTGTGAGATCCCAGTTCAAAGGGAGGGGCCAATGGAGCTGGGTGCCACCAGGTCTCGTCTATCGGTGACTGAAATGAACAGACAACGATCAGGGGGGTTGTGTTTTTACTGTGGGGACCCTGGGCATTTGGCTGTTTTTTGCCCAAAGAAGCGACAGTGGGCATCAGTGACCAAGTCTGCTCCGAGAAAGTCCCCTACTTTTCTGTCGGGAAACACCCCAAGCCCGATCTAGACGGTGTGTTAGGTCGGGCGTCCCACAACACTGAGCGACGTCTTTCCAATGCTGCCTGTGGACCTCCACGGCATCTGATATTGGAGGCATGTCTGATCCTTCCTGGCAAGCCAAAGGGGATTCCAGTCCATGCCTTAATTGACTCTGGGGCCACCACAAATTTTATGGACTCAGCATTTGTGGCCAAATGGGCTGTTCCCCAGTGCCTGGTGGAACCGCCCATGTTAGTGGAGACTATCGATGGTCGAGTGCTCCTGTCTGGGCCAATTAAGGCCGCCATGCAACCATTATGTATGGCCATCAGTTCCCACGTGGAGGCCATCCAGTTCTATATCACCTCAGATCTGCATTTCCCCGTGGTCTTGGGACTGGCGTGGCTCCGGGCGCATGACCCACAGATCTATTGGTCACAGAACTTGGTCACCTTCCCAAGCTTCCAGTGCGTGGACCACACCCGCCATATCTGTGCCGGTCAGGTGGTAGGTTCCCCAGGGGTTTCCTTGCCTCCCGAACTGTCCGACTTTGCTGATGTGTTCAGCGAGACAGAGGCAGATCAATTACCCCCTCATAAGCCCTATGACTGCCCCATTGATTTAGTCCCTGATGCGCCTCTCCCAGTGGGGTGTTTGTACTCCATGTCGGACCCCGAGGTGGCTGCATTGCGGGACTTTCTGGTTTCATCTGGCCCTCGTCCTCGCCAGTGTCTGCACCCGTGCTCTTCGTTAAAAAGAAGTCCGGCAAATTGTGGCTTTGCTGCGATTATAGGAAACTCAACGCCAGCAGGCACAATCAAAGAGTGGATGCTCTGTCCAGGAAGCCCAAATATTCCCAAGCGGAAGAAAAGCTTCTGCCCAAGACAGTGATCCCCATCGAGTCTTTTGCTGTGGTGTAGGAGCCGGTTGATATACGGGCTCGGATCTGGGAGGCACAGCAGCAGGATGTGTGGGTGGCTCAGCAGAAGGAGGTGGGGCCAGATTCTCCTTGGACAGTCATGGATGGACTCCTGTATTATCGTGACTGGCTCTACGTTCTGGGCGGGCCACTCAGCCAGTGTCACGATAACCCGGCGGCGGGGCATTTTGGCCTGTTCAAGACCCTGAACCTGGTCTCCCGTACCTTCTGGTGGCCCTGAGTCCGACATGACATCCAGACCTATGTCACTTCCTGTATCCCATGTAGGCAGGCCAAGTCAGTAACAGGGGCCCTGCCTGGATTACTGCAGCCCTTGCCGACACCCAAAAGACCCTGGGGGGCTGTGTCCATGGACTTTCTGATGGATTTACCCCCGTCTTCTGGTTTTACGATAGTGTTTGTGGTGGTGGACATGCTGACCAAGATGGTGCATTTCATCCCTTGTCGTTGTTTACCGTCAGCCCGCGCCACTAGTCGTATGTTCATTCAGTAGGTGTTTCGGCTGCACGGTCTCCCTGATAGAGCCACCTCTGATAGAGGGGCCCAGTTTACAGCCCGTTTCTGGCAGGAGTTGATGCATGCATTGGATATCAAGATTTGCCTCTCGTCCGCGCATCATCCTCAAACTGATGGGGGAACCGAGAAGGTCATCGGTATTCTGGAACAATATCTGCGCTGCTATGTCAATCTGCAGCAAAACAATTGGGTGGATTATCTGGCCATAGCTGAGTTTGCATTCAACAATTCGCAGCACACCTCCACACAGATGACACCGTTCTTGGCCAATGTGGGATATCACCCCCGGGTTTTCCCCCTTTCTCCCGTGGACTCACTGGAGCCGGCAGCAAATGACTACATGGCAGAGTTATAGGTGATCCATCAATTGGTGCGACGTCAGTTAGAGAAGGTCAAGGCCGATTACAAAAGGTTTGCTGATCGGTCAAGGCGGGATACGCCTCCACTATCGGTGGGAGATTGGGTCTGGTTGTCCACCAGGAACCTACCGTCAACATGACCGTTGAGAAAGTTAGATCACTGATATTTAGGACCGTTCCCAATCGAGGCTGTCATCAATCCGGTCGCCTATCGCTTAACTCTGCCACGTTCCCTGCACGTGCATCCAGTCTTTCATCGGTCTCTGTTGGTCCCCGAGCAACTGGCCTGTCCACTCTGCCAAGCGGAACCTCCCCCATCAGGACATCGTGATGGAGACAGCGCCCCCGAGTACGAGGTCGCCAGCATCAGGGACTCCCGTTGGCTGAAAGGTCGTTTCCAGTATCTGATTGAATGGAAAGGCTACGGACCAGAAGAGTTCACCTGGGAGGACGTGACCACCATTCATGCTCCTGCTTTGGTGTCTGCTTTTCATGAACAATTCCCATCCCAACCGCATCCGGATCGGCAGACCCGGGGGAAGGGCCCTGCACTGAGGGATACTATTGTGATTCAGTGTCAGCCTGTGGGTTCGGCAGCTGAACCGGACAGTTCTGAGGAGGAGGAGGAGGAGAGGATTGGAGAGCCTGCAGAGGAAAGTTCTGAGGCATCACAGAGCTCTCAGCCAGGCCCCTCCCATCTGGTTCCTCCTCAGACCCAGCTGTGTGAGCCTGACAGCTTGGACGAAGACGATTCACAGCTGGCTTTGTTCAAAGATGCCCAAAGCAGGAGGCAGACAAGCAGGAGTAAACAAAGGAAGGCAATGAGGCACCTCTGGAGGAGGCAAAGAGAAGCCACGCCTTGAAACTGTGTTTAAAAGCGGAATGTGTGGGAGGTGCTGGTTGCTGAAGGCAACCGTTTGAACAGCTTCTGATTTAGTCGTGGTTAGCATTTTGTTTTGCTCTGTTTTGGATCTGTTTCATTTCCTTTGTGTAAATAAATTTGGCTGGCTTACTTTCAACCTATTGACTTTTGAAAAGGGGTTGTCCCTGACATTTCTGCAGGGCCAGTAGTAGACTGGAACAGAACAGGTGTTAATTCTATAAGGTGCTGTAGGGCTTCATAGAACTGGTCAATTTCATCCTCTTCAGCACCATTGGTTGGGGCATAGACCTGGACTACTGTGATATTGAATGGTTTGCCTTGGATTCACACTGAGATCATTCTGTCATTTGGGGGGGTTGTATCCCAGTATTGCTTTTCCTACTCTTTTATTGGCTATGAAGGCTACTCGATTTCTTCTGAGGGATTCTTGCCTGCAGTAGTATACCTGATGGTCATCTGAATTAAATTCACCCATTCCTGTCCATTTTAGTTCGCTGATTCATAAGATGTCGATGTTCAGTCTTGTCATCTCTTGTTTCACCACGTCCAGGTTGTCTTGATTCATGGATCTTCCATTCCAGCTTCCTATGGAGAAAAAATCTCCAGTGGATCACATTTTGTCAGAACTCTCTGCTATGACTTGTCCATCTTGGGTGGCCCTGCATGGCATACTGTAGTTCATAGCATCATTGAATTATGCAAGCCCCTTCACCACAACAAGGCAGTAATCCATGAAGGGGATGGGCATGATAAAGGACCAAAATGGCAGGGACCTAACAGAGGCAGAAGAGATTAAGAAGTGGTGGCAAAACTACGCAGAAGAACTATATAAGAACAAGCTTAACGTCCCAGATAACCACGATTGGGTGGTCACTGACCCTGAGCCAGACATCCTAGAATGTGAAGTGAAATGGGCCTTATGAAATCTGAGCAACAACAAAGCTTGTGGAGGTGACAGTATTCCAGCTGAGCTATTCAAAATCTTAAAAGATGATGCAGTAAAAGTGCTACACTCAATTTGCCAGCAAATTTGGAAAACTGAACAGTGGCCACAGGATTGGAAAAGCTCAGTTTACATTCCAATTCCAAAGAAAGGCAATGCCAAAGAATGTTCAAAGTATTGCACCATTGCACTCATTTCACATGCTAGTAAAGTTATGCTTAAAATCCTACCACTCTAATGGCAGAAAGTGAAGAGGAACTAAAGAGCCTCTTGATGCGGCTGAAGGAGGAGAGTGCAAAAGTGGGCTTGAAACTAAACATTAAGAAAACCAACATCATGGCATCTGCCCCTCTCAATTTCTGGTAAATAGATGGGGAAGAAATGGAGGTAGTGAAAGATTTTATTTTCCTGGGCTCCAAGATCACCACAGAGCCTAATGCTTGGAAAGGTTGAGGGCAAGAGAAGAAGGGGACGACAGAGAATGAGGTGGCTGGATGGTGTCACTGAAGCAGTAGGCGTGAGCGTAAATGGACTCCAGAAGATGGTAGAGGACAGGAAGGCCTGGAGGAACGTTGTCCATGGGGTCGCGATGGGTCGGACACGACTTCGCAACTAACAACACCCAGCAGAGGTAGCCAAAAGCCACCAATTCCTACTCTGCTCAGAAATGGGTGAGGAGAGAGGGGCTTGCATTGAGGGATTTCTATTCCATTTGTCCTTGATCAGAGCTGAAAGGTCACAGCCCTGTCCATTTGCTCAAGCAAATTAACCCTTCAAAGGCAACTCTGCAGCTTCGAATCTCCTAAGCCAGTGTTTCCAACCTCAACAACTTTACAATGTGTAGACACGCTGGCTGGGGAATTCTGGGAGTTAAGTCCACACATCTTAAAGTTGCTGAGGTTGAGAAATACTGTGCTGAACTATGGCAGCAAGAGAAATCTTAACTAAAAATGATTCAATTCTTGGATTTATCATGACGTTTATGCTGATTCTGACTTTAGTATAAATTATTAACATTCAAGATGGATTACAATTTTCCCACATTTGTAGCCTGGGAACAGATCTGTACATTTTTAAAAGAGTGGAACTAATGTTAAATTTATAAAAGATTACTTTTTTTTGAAAGGCTGAGCAATGTTTTTATCATGTGTACTAAAATAAAATAAGCTTATACTGTAAATTGGCCAGATGGTTTATGTATGAGTAGCAATGAAAGAGATTTAAAAAATTACATTCTATTTCCAGTCCAATTGAAATTTATTGGCAATTACGGTCAAATTCAAATAATAATAATAATAATAATAATAATAATAATAATAATAATAATAATAATAATAATAATAATGAAGTTGGAAGGGACCTTGGAGGTCATCTAGTCCAACCCCCTGCTCAGGCAGGAAATTCTATACCAGGGGTCTTCAAACTTGGCCCTTTTATGACTTGTGGACTTCAACTCCCAGAATTCCTCAGCCAGGCACACAAGTCATAAAAGGGCCAAGTTTGGAGACCCCTGGCCTAATTCATAGTAGAGAGTTTCAGAACAGCTAGCAAATAGTTGAAAATGTGTACTTTCCAAGTATCTTAAGTAGCTACTGTAAGCAGAATGTGAATACACTTCAGCCATATGTATAATTTTAACAACACAAACTTTATGCATGTGTTAATTTTGGACTGCTTCTTTATCGAATGGTTAAGGAAGAAAACACAGAAACAATATAAACTTCAGCAACCAATGCTCAATTATCTGCTATGCTTAGCACAGTTTTTCTCAGCCTTGACAACTTTAAGATGTGTGGGCTTCAGCTCCCAGAATTCCCCAGCCAGCATTCTGTGAGTTGAAGTCCACACATATTAAAGTTGCCAAGGTTGAGAATCACTAAGTCCAACAGCAGCACAAAATAGAGAAGTGTGTCAATTTGGCATGTATACAGGTAGTCCTCAACTTATGACCATTCGTTCAGCAGCTGAAATTACAACAGCACTGAAAGCACGAACAACTCATGCCCAAAGTTACAGTTGTTGCAGCCCCCCTGCAGTCACATTATCAAAATGTGGGTGCTTGGCAATCCACCCACCCTTAAGGGGGGGGACTGCAACTCTCACCCACGGGAGAAGGGCGGTATATAAATAAAATTAAATAAATAAATAAATAAATCTCCCTCCCCTATCTATGCCTTTCTGGGTCCCACTACCCTGCCTTGTTGGGCAGCAAGCAAACCCAAAGTTTTAGGCATGTGTTGCAAACAGTGGCAGGTGAAGTAGGGTCCTAAAATAAGTCAGGCAGGCAGCAAAGGAACAAAAAGGAGAAACTGGCTTACTAACCAAAAGTAAAACAAACTGAAATGAAGGAAGAAAAAATAGCCCAGCAGTGGGGGAAGAGCCCAGTTAGATTAAGGCCCAGCTCTGCATTCCAATACCAAAGAGGCTTCCAAACAAGCCTAGATACTTGACTTTGAGAAGCCCTGATGCTTTGAAACACCAGGGAAGGAGATTAGTGATCCATCCACTGGTGGTATTTTACAAAAGAATGAAACTGGCTTGTGGGCTAGGCTAGGCCTCTACCCCAATCAGCTGGCAGTACAGAGACTGCAGGCCTCTCCTAGCTCTTTCTAGGCTTCGGAGAAGTGAGCCTCCTGCATGCAAAGGCAGCAACTCCAGGACTGGCTTCCCACACGTTTTCCCTTACTTAACCCCTTCCCTCTAAAGGAAAATAAATAAAGGTTATTCTTTTATAAATGTAACACCAAATGTAACACCAATGAATTGTATCAAATGTAACACTAAGATGTGGGGGCCATCTATTTCCTGCTTAGACAGAGAATTCACACATGGTAATCAACAAAGTTCTTTTGAAATGTTAAAAAGGATACTCACCTCAAGAAGGTGAGTAAAACAAGATAGTGTAGTGATGAATGTAAGGAAGTTGTTACAATAAGTCTTTTGGAAGTAAAGGTTCAAAGAAGATCTTTTAGAAATGTAAATGACTTCAAAGACTAACTTAGGTTTCTTAGGGGGGCACGTATGGAGAAAAGAAAGTATAAATGCCTAGTTTGAAACTTGCTCAGCGCACTCTTTGAACCCAATCCAACTTGGGAAGGGTCTAAGAGGCCGCGTTTGCAAACGCTTTCTTCTTTATTTTCTTTATTATTTTCAATTTTCTTTTCAATAAATCTTTGCCTTTGTTAACCAGACTTGTCTTCGAGTTGTGAGTATCAGATTTGGGGCTTTTAAATCTCACACCTCCCACCACAAACCCACATTTTTTTTCAATTAAGAAAACAAAAAAGCTGGTGGGAACAGACTTGTTGATCTTTCACCTCCCCCACCCAAAGCTAAACTCTCTGCCTCTGCCCTCCAATGTTGACCCCCTTTAACCACTTAATTTGCTAAATTTACTGCGTGCTCTGCTTAACAACCTGCACGTTCATTTTATGACCACATCAGGAAGACGAGGGGGTGGGAGTTGTTAAGCCAGCTCATCTCGCTTAACAGCTGTTGCAAGCTGTGACCCTAATGGACCAGCTTCATTACTGTCATAGGTCAAGGACTACCTGCATATTCAGGTAACCGAAACTTGAAGCATAGTATATTATGCATATATTCACTTATTCTGCCTGATTTACCTTTAATCTACCAGATTTTGCAGAAAGCCTGGAGTAAAAAGATCTACAGAAAGATATGGACCTTTCAAAACAGTAATTATTATAGTTAGTTCTCGCTCAATTGCCCTAATTGGGACTGAAAAATCTGTGGTTAAGTGGTTGTTAAGTGAACCATCATTTGACCACCCTGCTTAGTGATGTCAGTTCCAGCAGTCCCAGTTGCGGTCATTAAGTGAATAACCTGCAACTGTTCAGCAAGGCATGACATGACTACAACTTGCAACCTCTTGCTGGCTTCCTCACTGACTTTACCTGTCCAAAGCTGGCTGGGAAGGCAAATGGCAATCACGTGAATGTAGAATGCTGCAACTATTGTAAATGCACTAATTGTGATCATGTGACCACAGTGACACTGAGACAGTCATAGCTCACTTTTTTCAGTGCCGTTGTAACTTCAGTTGCTAAATGAATTGTTAAGTGAGGACTACATGTAATTCAAAATAAAGAATGAAAAGTATGTAAAATTATGTATTGTGTCAATACTGACAAATAGAACTGTCCACCCTATTTGCCAGTACAATTTACCAGAAATTTCCGCTTCTGTTTCCAATGGCTGCCTTGGGCGTTGGTACTGCAGTGTGCATCAGTAGCGATTCGGATCAACTCCCATTCGTCTGCTGTTGGTTCTGGCCGGTGCTGAAGGGATTTCATCATTTCCTCTTTGCGCCGTCTCTCGCGGTTCTCTTCAATCAGCTTACGTTTGGCTACTCTCTTGGAGTCATCCAGCACCACTAGGAGGGTGGTGAAGAATGAAGAGGTATGAGAGGAAAGGGGGGGGGGGCTCACATAGTCAATCAGAATTCTGCAACCAATTTGGCCAATTCTAAGGTGCCAAAGGGAATTATGAATAGCAATTTGATAGGCTTATACTTAAAACCCTATGGAATACTATGATAGCTCTCATGGTATCCCAAAGACTCAAAAATTAGGGATTCAAAGTTGATCCCCATGTAATTCTACACACCAAACAATTATTTCCCTCTCTTGATCCTCCAAAGTGTGTCCATTCTTGGGCACATTTCTTCTCCTCTACTCTCTGGTAATAGCCTGTAACCACTCCCAACCCCCCTAGTTCTCCACAGTGGGCGCAATGCCCTTACAGTCCATGGCCATGCCAACGGCAATGCACTTCTTGAATCGGCAAAGCTGACACTGGTTGCGAGTGATCTTATCAATGACACAGGAGCCATCATATTTGCAGGAGTATATTGAGTGCAGATTTTTCTGAATGGTCCGTCGGAAGAAGCCCTGTAGAACAGAGAATACAGTCAGAGCAAGGTAACCCTGAGAAAGCAGAGCATGTATCCTTCCATTCTCAAACCATATTCCACTCTCCCCAACCCTTGATCTTCTACAGGTGAAACTCGAAAAATTAGAATATCGTGCAAAAGTTCATTTATTTCAGTAATGCAACTTAAAAAGAGAAACTAATATATGAGATAGACTCATTACATGCAAAGCAAGATAGTTCAAGCCGTGATGTGTCATAATTGTGATGATTATGGCATACAGCTCATGAAAACCCCAAATCCACAATCTCAGAAAATTAGAATATTGTGAAAAGGTGCAATATTCTAGGCTCAAAGTGTCCCACTCTAATCAGCTAATTAAGCCATAACACCTGCAAAGGGTTCCTGAGCCTTTAAATGGTCTCTCAGTCTGGTTCAGTAGGAATCACAATCATGGGGAAGACTGCTGAACTGACAGTTGTGCAGAAAACCATCATTGACACCCTCCATAAGGAGGGAAAGCCTCAAAAGGTAATTACAAAAGAAGTTGGATGTTCCCCAAGTGCTGTATCAAAGCACATTAATAGAAAGTTATGTGGGAGGGAAAAGTGTGGAAGAAAAAGGTGCACAAGCAGCAGGGATGACCGCAGCCTGGAGAGGATGGTCAGGAAAAGGCCATTCAAAAGTGTTGGGGACTTTCACAAGGAGTGGACTGAGGCTAGAGTCAGTGCATCAAGAGGCACCACACACAGATGGATCCTGGACATGGGCTTCAAATGTCGTATTCCTCTTGTCAAGCTGCTCCTGAACAACAAACAATGTCAGAAGCGTCTTACCTGGGCTAAAGAAAAACAGACCTGGTCTGTTGCTCAGTGGTCCAAAGTCTTCTTTTCTGATGAGAGCAACTTTTGCAACTCATTTGGAAACCAAGGACCCAGAGTCTGGAGGAAGAATGGAGAGGCACGCACTGCAAGATGCTTGAAGTCCAGTGTGAAGTTTCCACAGTCTGTGTTGATTTGGGGAGCCATGTCATCTGCTGGTGTTGATCCATTGTTCTTCATTAAGTCCAGGGTCAACGCAGCCGTCTACCAGGAGATTTTGGAGCACTTCATGCTTCCTTCCGCAGACGAGCTTTATGGGGATGCTGACTTCATTTTCCAGCAGGACCTGGCACCTGCCCACACTGCCAAAAGCACCAAAACCTGGTTCAATGACCGTGGGATTACTGTGCTTGATTGGCCAGCAAACTCGCCTGACCTGAACCCCATAGAGAATCTATGGGGCATTGCCAAGAGAAAGATGAGAGACATGAGACCCAACAATGCAGAAGAGCTGAAGGCCGCTATTGAAACATCCTGGTCTTCCATAACAGCTCAGCAGTGCCACAGGCTGATAGCTTCCATGCCACGCCGCACTGAGGCAGTAATTGCTGCAAAAGGGGCCCAAACCAAGTACTGAGTACATATGCATGCTTATACTTTTCAGAGGTCCGATATTGTTCTATGTACACTCCTTGTTTTATTGATTGCATGTAATATTCTAATTTTCTGAGATTGTGGATTTGGGGTTTTCATGAGCTGTACGCCATAATCATCACAATTATGACAACTCACGGCTTGAACTATCTTGCTTTGCATGTAATGAGTCTATCTCATATATTAGTTTCCCCTTTTAAGTTGCATTACTGAAATACAGTAAATGAACTTTTGCACGATATTCTAATTTTTCGAGTTTCACCTGTAGATGAGGCAGATCAGGGAAGAAACAAGTTTTGATAAATGGGTAGACTGATGAGTTTAGCCATCTGTCAAAACTTGCTTGGGTTTTGTCCAAGTGATTTCTAAGTCAGACTGGTATCAGCTGTGTTACATCTGAACACAAGTCTAGCAGCATTCCAGAAGAGTGCTAAACCTGTATGCAAACATAGCCCAAACAACTGACAGACATAGGAAGAATTGCATCATGAAACAGCAAAGAGGAACCTGTCATTTGCTTCACCATATAGGTCCCCTCTTGCTAGTTAACTGCTGTTCAGGCTGCTCCAAGTCTCTGAACCTGAAATTAGCTTGGAGACTTGAGGAATACAAGTCTTTGAAAGAACAGGACACTTATGCTACCTGGAGCAGATTGACCTTGGAAGACAGCATCTAAGGCAGGGGTGTGAAACTGCTGGTGCGTGGCCTGGATGCATCATGCCAAAACTGTGCCCACCCCATTGCCGGCAATGGGAAAAAAAGTCACGATACGTTGCAACACATCACATGACGTTGCGAGTTTGATCTAAGGGTTGGAAAGTAAGTGACATACCTGCAGCAGCCCAAGCAGCTAAAAGTTCCCAACCCCTATAGGGTAACTTGTCTGCAGCACCAACTGAATGGTCACTGAATTTGTCAGATTGCACCCATGGTACAACTGTCACAGTCTATTGACTGCTTAAAGGGCAAAGCATTACTGTATAACTGAGGATGACTTAAGCTGCCTCGGGTATGACTTGAGGATCAGGTTGAAAAGGTTGCTGAGTCATAGTGGTGCATGAGTAGGTGCAGGTATGGAAGGTACTGCATCGAGACACACCTTTTTCAAGCATTTTTTACCTTGCAGCCTTCACAGGTAATACAGCGGTAGTGGTACCCTGTGGCTTTGTCTCCACATACAACACACTGTTCATCTTTGTCCAAATAGCTAGGGATGTACCCTGTAGAAGAAAACAGCCAAGATGTCAAAGCTGGAAAGAGAAAACAGCAGCTGGAAGAGGTTAAGACCTACTGCAGTAGACTATGAAGCATTGTTGCCCACCACTCTCACTCCATAGAAAAACAGAGCAAGATAGCAACAGCTATTCCTTTGTGGCTACTTACAAGTACAGGTAGTCCTCGAGTTACAAATGTAATGGAGCCTACCAATTACATTCATAACCTGAGAATTCATAGGAGTGAATGGCGTAACTTGAAGGCCTGCTTTCACCCACACATTCGCTAATCAAATGCATGGGTCGTTAAGTGCACACGAGGTATCTCAGGGTGGGGAAGGCCATGGGAGGCCTAGTGCAGGGACAAGACCATTGCGTCCAGGCACCAAAGGCCTCTCCCCACCTATTGAGAGACCCCATGCTTCTCTTTCCATCCCTTGGGGTCCAAAGCTGCTTGGGCCTTTCCTCCTCACCCCGTCACTGACCACTAATTTACCTTTGGCACCATGTTTGAGAACCCTGCACTTCCCATGCTCACCTGCGTGGCCTTGAGTGCTGGAACCCTTGTCTAGTCAAGTGGAGAAGCGCTGGACCAGTCTCTCCCCTTCCCCTCTGAGCCCAGTGGGCACAGCCTTGCTCAGCCACTTGCTGGAGTGCTGAACCCACCCAGGTTTCACAAATTGCACTGCCACGGAGCTGGTGAACTTGGCGCGCCACCGCCCTGCTCCCCTCACTTGACAAAAACACTCCTTTTCCAAATTGCAAGAAGGGCTCCTAAACAATCCTACTCTCTAGCTCCGTCTCATTTCTCCGCTGCCATGGAGCTGGAGAGCTTGGCACGCCACCGCCCAGCTCCCCTAGCTTCGTAGCACTTGCTCCTATTTGGATGCGAGCAGGAAGAAACCACCCAGAGGAAGCTGGCTGCCCCTGTCTAGCTTCTAGATTGGAAGGAATGAGGCTTGGCTGGCCTGGTTCTGCCTACCCTCCCTAAGCGGAGATTTTTGCAGAGGTGTGGGGCATGGTAATGCCTTTGCAGCTTTGCATAGCGCAGGTTGGCAGAACCAGCTCGTCCCTCATTGCAACCATGACTCCACCAGTCTGGAATCCCATTCATGGCCTCCGCCTCTAACCTGGAACCAGAGGGAGCCTGGGGAGGGTGGGAGCCTGACCTCAAATGTCTGGGTGAAGCTCCTCTTTGCACTCCATTTAATCCTGGTTCCCTTCCAAGCAAGAATGGAATGGGAAATAACTTCCATTGCCTGACGGCTGGTCTTGGCTGTGCTGCTTAAAAAAACACTGCATTGGGGCTTCCGGTTTGCGCATGTGTGCCGCTTCCTGCCGTCCGTTTCTTCCTTTTTTGGAGGACCCTGAAAAGGGTCAAAAATTGCCCTGGAGGGGCAATTACAGAGAGGAGGACTTTCCTGCGATCATGGAAGAGCAGCAGCCCTCCGCTGGAATCTGGAATCATCTCCTTTGGCCCGAAGAAGAAGAGACCGGCCATAAAGATGGCTGATCATTAAGCCGCTCCCTGCCGAAAGCCAAAGCACTACCTAGCACTAAGAAGCAATCTGGAGGACCTGGGTGAGCTTTTACCTTTCTTATTCCCTAACCATCTTCCTGTGGGACTTTCCTGAAAATCTCTTTCCCCATTTTTTGAGAAAACAGTGAATATCTACTTTGGGAACAAATTTTAAAGCCTCAAAGCTACAAAAGAACTTTAATTAATTCAGCAAAGAAACTAAGTAATTTCATCTGTATTTACTAAAAAGCTTCTATTTGTTGCTGGGAATCCACTACCCTATCTTTTCTCTAAGCTGTGAATTAAGGAAAAAAATTGGACTAATACTACAAAAGTTCTATATTAATTTGGAAAAAGAAAAGAAAAGAAAATTCCTACATTGCATGTTATAAGTTACTGATGACATCTTGTGGCGAAACCTGGTACAGCAAGTAAATGAGGACCCAGATTGTTGGGGGCAATAAGCTGACTTTGTAATAATGCCGCTTGGGGTGTGTGTGAAAGCCCTAACAAGCAGGCATATACATAGAATGAAGGCTACTGCTAAGCTTGTAAGCCGCCCTGAGTCTTCGGAGAAGGGCGGGATATAAATGTAATAAAAAAAAAATTTCCTTTTTTGTTGTGAGAGCTTACTGAATAACACAGCTGTCCTTGACAATAAGATAAGGGTGGGAACACCTGGCACTGACTAAAACTCTTCAGGAGGTTGAAAATCTTTGACTATTATTAAAACAGCCTCCATGAAAGATTTAACTGCACACAACAATGAAATGGATGAATACATCCCACCACTTGCTTATAAACTGATACTGGACACAATTTTGGCAATGACAGAGCAAATTAAAGCCAAATTGCAAGAAAAATCTGACAACCTAAAGCCATCAAATCAAATTTTGACTTTAAATCAGGAAAAGATAACCCAAAATCAAATAGAAGTGGAAACTAACACTAAAATAGGAGATTTCAAAGAACAACAAAAGCAACCTACAGAAGACCTTAAAGTCCAAACATTAATAGCAACTACAAAACTTACAACCCAAAAAGCCAATAGCACCTGAAGAAAACAACACCAAGAGTGAAGACACTAAAAGCCTTCAAATACAATATATTGAGAATTCAATTAATCAAAGGACAATCATAATACCAGCTACTAATTTCTACCTAACCCAGACTGAATTGGAAGAACAAAAAGATTTGACTGATTTAATGACAACTATATTATATCAACCATCAAAAACTGAATTGTCAAAGCAAAAATACAATGGTTACAAAGGGGACATCTTCCTTGCAAAACTGAGATTTGGATACACTCCCTGGATTCAAATAAGGGGTATAGGAAGAAAGGAAGATACATTTGAGATTTTAAAGATGCCAAGAGGGAAGCATGATTGGCACAAGAGAAAGGCAAGAGTTAGATTTTAAAAAAAACTGAACTTGTTTCTCTTTTGGGATTCCTAAAGATAGACTATAAAAATATCATTTTTGTGGATTAAAGGGAATCCCCCAAAAATATAACTGATTTTACATTTAGCTTTTAGATCGGTAAAGGAAAACAAATGTAAGCTTTTAGAATATAACTCCAAACTATATTTTAGAACTTGGAATGACATATCAAAAGATAGTATTTTAATAATTGATGTGCGGTCAAGATGACTTATAGAATATTCAGTGGTTACTTTTGAACCATAGTATAGAATCTAGAATTTTATATATAAAAGATAGTATTTTAATAATTGTTGAATGGTTAAGGCAAAAAACATATTTCTAATTGGTGATTTCTTTAGATGAAAATTAAACTTTAATGGTAAAACATAAGAATGCTTTCTAGTGAACAATATAAGTTTTCTAGACAAAAGAATTATTCTTTATTGAAATAGGGAATTGTGGGTTACCCCAAAATTAAGCTTTTTCCTATATACTATAGGCCACTCTAGAATATCCTATTGCAATTAGATAAAAAAAGATTGCCGGCGGGCAACACCCAGGGGGAGGGCCTTCTCTGTGGGTGCGCCTGCCCTTTGGAACCAGTTACCCGTAGAGCTCAGGACTGCCCCTGATTTTCGTTCGTTCTGCTGGGACCTGAAGACCTGGCTCTTTGAGCTTTCTGGCCAGGACTGAGAATTTTAATTTTTAACTTATTGTAATTGGGTTTTAATTAGAGTTACAGGGGTTTTATATTTTACTCAAGGATAATTTAATTATTTTAACTGTTATTAAGTTTTTTCTATTGTTGTTGTTGTTAGCTGCGAAGTCGTGTCCGACCCATCGCGACCCTATGGACAACATTCCTCCAGGCCTTCCTGTCCTCTACCATCTTCTGGAGTCCATCTAACCTCACGCCTACTGCTTCACTGACTCCATCCAGCCACCTCATTCTCTGTCGTCCCCTTCTTCTATTGCCCTCGATCTTTCCCAGCATTAGGCTCTTCTCCAGTGAGTCCTTCTTTCTCATTAGGTGGCCAAAGTAGTTGAGTTTTAGCTTCAGGATCTGGCCTTCTAAAGAGCAGTCAGGGTTGATCTCCTCTAGGACTGACCGGTTTGATCGCCTTGCAGTCCAAGGGACTCGCAGGAGTCTTCTCCAGCACCATAGTTCAAAGGCCTCAATTCTTTGGCGCTCAGCCTTTTTTATAGTCCAACTTTCACTGCCATACATTGCAACTGGGAAGACCATAGCCTTGACTATAAATACTTTTGTTGACAGGGTGATGTCTCTGCTTTTTAGTGCGCTGTCTAGATTTACCATGGCTTTCCTCCCCAGGAGCAAGCGTCTTTTAATTTCTTGGCTACAGTCCCCATCTGCAGTGATCTTGGAGCCCAGGAAAATAAAATCTGTCACTACCTCCATTTCTTCCCCATCTATTTGCCAGGAATTGAGAGGGCCAGATGCCATGATCTTGGTTTTCTTAATGTTAAGTTTCAAGCCAACATTTTCACTCTCCTTCTTCACCCGCAACAAGAGGCTCTTTAGTTCTTCTTCACTTTCTGCCATTAGAGTGGTATCATCTGCGTATCTAAGGATGTTGATATTTCTTCCGGCAATCTTAATTCCAACTTTTGATTCATCTAGCCCTGCCTTTCTCATGATGTGCTCTGCATATAAGTTAAATAGGCAGGGCGACAGTATACAGCCTTGCCGGACTCCTTTCCCAATTTTGAACCAATCAGTGGTTCCGTGTCCAGTTCTCACTGTTGCTTCTTGACCTGCATATAGGTTTCTCAAGAGACAAATAAGATGGTCTGGTACGCCCATCTCTTTAAGAACTTGCCACAGTTTCTTATGATCCACACAATCAAAGGCTTTAGCATAGTCAATGAAGCAGAAGTAGATGTTTTTCTGGAACTCCCTAGCTTTCTCCATGATCCAGCGTATGTTGGCAATTTGATCTCTAGTTCCTCTGCCTCTTCGAAATCCTGCCTGTACTTCTGGTAGTTCTCGATCCACATACTGCTGAAGTCTAGCTTGTAGGATTTTAAGCATGACTTTACTAGCATGAGAAATGAGTGCAATGGTGCGATAGTTTGAACATTCTTTGGCACTGCCTTTCTTTGGAATTGGAATGTAAACTGATCTTTTCCAATCCTGTGGCCACTGTTGAGTTTTCCAAATTTGCTGGCAAATTGAGTGTAGCACTTTTACTGCATTGTCTTTTAAGATTTTGAATAGCTCAGCTGGAATACTGTCACCTCCACTAGCTTTGTTGTTGCTCAGCTTTTCTAAGGCCTACTTCACTTCACATTCTAGGATGTCTGGCTCGAGGTCAGTGACCACTTCATTGTGATTATCAGGGATGTTAAGCTCGTTCTTATATAGTTCTTCTGTGTAATTTTGCCACCTCTTCTTAATCTCTTCTGCCTCTGTTAGGTCCCTGCCATTTTGGTCCTTTATCATGCCCAGTTTTGCATGAAACGTTCCCTTCATTTCTCTAATTTTCTTGAAAAGATCTCTGGTCCTCCCTATTCTATTGTTTTCTTCTATTTCTTTGCACTGTTCATTTAAGAAGGCATTCTTATCTCTTCTAGCTATTCTCTGGAATTCTGCATTCAATTGGGTGTATCTTTCTTTTTCTCCCTTGCCTTTCGCTTCCCTCCTTTCCTCAGCTATTTGCAAAGCTTCCTCAGACAGCCATTTTGCTTTCTTGCATTTCTTTTTCTTTGGGATGGTTTTGGTTGCTACCTGTTGTACAATGTCGCGAACCTCTGTCCATAGTTCTTCAGGCACTCTGTCTATCAGATCTAATTCCTTAAATCTATTTGTCACCTCTACTGTATATTCAACAGGGATATGATTTAATTCATACCTGAGTGGCCTAGTGCTTTTTCCTACTTTCTTCAGTTTAAGCCTAAACTTTGCAAGGAGAAGCTCATGGTCTGAGCCACAGTCATCTCCTGGTCTTGTTTTTACTGACTGTATAGAGCTTCTCCATCTTTGGCTGCAGAGCATATAGTCAATCTGATTTCTGTGTTGACCATCTGGTGATGTCCATGTGTAGAGCCGTCTCTTGGGTTGTTGGAAAAGAGTGTTTGCTATCACCATCGTATTCTCTTGACAGAATTCTATCAGCCTGTGCCCTGCTTCATTTTGCACTCCAAGGCCAAACTTGCCTCTTATTCCGGTTATCTTTTGGCTTCCTACTTTAGCATTCCAATCCCCCATGATGATAAGAACATCATTTTTTGGTGTTAGTTCTATAAGGTGCTGTAGGGCTTCATAGAACCAGTCAATTTCAACCTCTTCAGCACTGGTGGTTGGGGCATAGACTTGGACTACTGTGATATTGAATGGTTTGCCTTGGATTCGAACTGAGATCATTCTGTCATTTTGAGGATTGTATCCCAGTATTGCTTTTGCTACTCTTTTATTTTTTATTTTTTTTTTATTAAAAAGTTTTTCAAAACATTTTATTTATTACATCCCTTCCCCCAACCTTTCCCTCCCTTCCCAACCCTATCCCACCCCCCCACCCCCCCCTTCCCCTCCCCCCCCCCCCGACTTCCCAGAGCTGGATACAAGGTATAAAAATAAAGTAACCAATCATAAACTCCCATATACTAACAACAATAAACTATTAAGTCTCTCGCACTTTAGCTCTTATATGTTGACTACAAGCAATATACTTATTCAAATGCTAGATGAAACTTTTTAGTCCGGTATTTATTCTGGATGTAATCAATCCATTTCTTCCACTCCACAATATATCGTTGTTGCGAATGGTCTTTCAAATATGCTGAAATCTTCGCCATTTCCGCCAGGTTGGAAACTTTTAAAGTCCATTCCTCTATAGTCGGCAATTCTTCCTTCTTCCAATATTGCCCTATTAAAAGTCTCGCTGCCGTAATTAAGTTCAACATCAAATTAATGTCCAGCACAGTAGTATCAGTAATAATGCCCAATAAAAACAACTGCGGACAAAACTTTATCCTTTTCTTGAATATCTTCTGCATATTCCACCAAATTTTAATCCAAAATGCTTTGATCTTTTTACAAGTCCACCATATATGAAAGTACGTTGCATCTTCACCGCCACATCTCCAACATTTAGGCTGATAATTCGGATACATACTTGCTAACTTTCTAGGATCTAAATGCCACCTATAAAACATTTTATAAAAATTCTCTCTTAAGTTTTGGGCTTGCGTAAATTTCACATTTCTAACCCAGATCTTTTCCCAAGTGTCCATTGTAATAACTTCGTGAATATTCTGTGCCCATTTTATCATACAATCCTTAACAATTTCTGTTTCTGAATCAATCTCTATCAATGCAAGATATATCCGTTTGATATGTGCTGGTCCCTGATTTCTAATTTGCTTTACCAAGTTTTCATCATCCATTAAAAAACCAATTTTCTGATCCTCTTTCCACCTGGCTTGTAATTGCCCATATTGAAACCAAGTTTGTACAATCTTTTTTTCTCGTAAAAGATTATATGACTTCAAACACCATACATTCCTCTCCAAACTCAAAATTTCCTTATATGTAGTCACATCATGTTTAAATCCAACATTTATGTTCTCTATTGCGTGCTTGGGTATTGCCCATAAAGGTATCTTGTAATTTAACTTTTGTCTATGCTTTTTCCAAACTTGCAACAGAGCATACCTCAAAATATGCATTTTAAACACATTGTCTACCTTCTTATCATACAATAAATATGCATGCCAACCAAATAACAAATCATGCCCTTCAAGATTTAATAATCTCCCCTGTGTCAAATTAATCCAATCACTTATAGCTGATAATGCAGCAGCTTCATAATATAATTTAAGATTGGGCATTTTTAGACCACCTCTTTCACGCGTATCCTGCATAATTTTAAATTTAACCCGTGGCCTTTTCCCTGCCCAAACGAATTTATTAATACCCTTCTGCCATTCCTCCAAATTTGAATCCTTTTTAAGAATGGGTATCATTTGAAACAAAAATAAAAATTTTGGCAATACATTCATTTTTACTGCTGCAATTCTTCCCAATAATGACAATTGCAATTTTTTCCAACTATCCAATTCTTTTTGCACTTTGTTCCATAACTTTTCATAATTGTTTTTATATAATTTAACATTTGAGGGTGTTAAGTATACCCCCAAATATTTAACCCTTTCAACAATTTCAAATCCAGTTAAGCTTTCTAAAGCTACCTTTTGTAAAACTGTCATATTTTTAGATAACATTTTAGTTTCTTGTATATTAATCTTAAATCCAGAAACTTTCCCATATTGCGATATTAACTCCATCAATTCCATAACAGAATTTTCTGGGTGTGTCAACGTAATAACCAGATCATCCGCAAACGCTCTCAATCTGTAATCCTGATCTCTTATTTGAATTCCCTTAATTGTTTCCGAATTCCGTATTTTAATCAGTAATATCTCCAACGTTAAGACAAATAATAAAGGTGATAACGGGCAACCCTGCCTCGTACCCTTTTCAATATTACACACTTCAGTCAAACTATTATTAACTATTATTCGAGCTGTTTGCTTTTGATATAATGCCCTGATTGGTTGTAAAAATTCATCCCCAAAATTCATTTTATCTAATACTTTCAGCAAAAATTTCCAATCCAATTGATCAAAGGCTTTTTCAGCATCCAAAAAGATCAATGCTAC
This sequence comes from Daboia siamensis, assembly GCA_024449315.1. Taxonomy (NCBI): domain Eukaryota; kingdom Metazoa; phylum Chordata; class Lepidosauria; order Squamata; family Viperidae; genus Daboia; species Daboia siamensis. The sequence continues at coordinate 164,000 of JAKJMR010017002.1, forward strand.
AGAGATCTGGTTATTCCTTTCCAAAAATTCCAACAAATCAACTATATGTCTCACATTGTTTTTCATTTGTCTACCACATATAAACCCAGTTTGATCACCATGAATTACCTGTTGCAATACCCTCATCAGTCTACTAGCTAAAACCTTAGCAAATATCTTGTAGTCCGTATTCAAAAGTGATATTGGCCTATAATTTCTTGCTTGAGTAACGTCCTGATCTTCTTTCGGGATTAAAGAAATAAAAGCAGTTTTCCAAGACGGAGGCACTCCTCCCCCTTTTTGAATTGTCTGAAACAGTTCCTTTAATGGCTTTATCATCTCAAACTGTAGAGTTTTATAATACGCAGCAGTCAAACCATCCGTGCCTGGCGCTTTACCTACTTTTAACTGTTTAATTGCCAAAAATATTTCTTCCTCAGTTATCAACTGATTCATCTCTTCTTTTTGCTCTTGCGTGAGAACCGGGATGCTAAAGTCTTTTAAATATAAATCAGTGTCCATTTCATTAATCTTATCTCTAGCATATAATTTAGAATAAAAATCAACAAAGGTTTCCTTGATAAGATTCTGTTGATACACAATCTTTCCCTTATGTTCTATTTTATCTATATTAGAAACCCTTTGCTTCTTCCTTAGCATATAAGCTAACCATCTACCTGGTTTATTGGCATTGCAAAAAGTATTATGCCTTGCAAACCGTAAATTAGTTGCCACCTGATCAGCCATTAACTTATCAAATTGTCCTCTTAATAACTTAATAGTCTCTTTAATCTTCACATCCGATGGATTCAAAATTAAAACCTTTTCTTTTTCCTTAATCTCTGTCTCTAATTCTTTCCTCCTAAATTCCAAATTACGTCTATATTTATTGTTAAGATATATCAACACACCTCTCATATACGCCTTACTAGCATCCCATACCATTTCCATAGAAGTACCCTTATGCATGTTTGTTTCAAAAAAAACCTTCATCTGTTTTTTACACTCTTCCACATTTTTCTGATTTCTGAACAAATTCTCATTTAAACGCCAGGAGCGTCGTTCTCTAATGTCTTTTCCAATCTCTAACCAAACTGGGCTGTGATCAGACATAGTCCTTGAACAAATCTTTATCTTCTTAGTTCTAAAAAAAAGATCATTAGTCAATAATATAAAATCAATCCTGGAAAAAGATTGATGTCTATCAGAAAAAAAAGTATAGTCCCTTTCTTGTGAGTTCCTCTCCCTCCAAACATCACGTAAATCCATATCATCCATCATCTCAAAAAAAGATTTAGGCAATTTAGCATGACTTGGGGTACTTCTATAAGATCCACTCTTATCCATTTGTACATTCAAAACACCATTCCAGTCTCCCATAAAAATAAAAGATTTGTAATCCAATTGGGTAATCCTGCTGTGTAATAAACTATAAAAATCAGCTTGCTGTTGATTTGGAGCATATAATCCGACCAAAAGAGTTTTTTTGCCTTCTATTAACAAGTCCACAATAACATATCTTCCTTGTTGATCTGCTTCAATTAACTCTGCTGTAATTGTATTCTTAACGTAAATAACCACTCCATTTTTCTTGTTAACTGCGGAAGCAATAAATTGTGTACCTAATCTTGAGTTTAATAAATGCTTTTGGTCCATAGCTCTAATATGTGTTTCTTGTAAACAAATAACATCAGTCTTAAATTGCTTTAAATATTGAAAAATTTTCTTTCTCTTCTGTGGTGAGTTTAATCCATTGACATTCCAAGTTAAAAACTTAGTCACCATTTCTGGCAACCCGAAGCTTTTGGAGCGCGTCTTCCAGAATCCCCTTCACATTTTTAGGCCGCGCTCCTCCCACAGCTTCGCTATAGGTACACTTTGGAGGTTCCACAACATTCTGCTGATCCTGCTCTTGCTCACGTCTGATTCGTCTCGAAGCAGCACGTGTAATCCTCTGGTCTCTTACTTCTTCTGATACTGTTGAAATTTGACCCGCTCCTGCTGCTCTCTCATCTGTCTGTATTCCTTCGGCATCATGAGACTTTCCCTCCTTTGTTGATTCCAGAAGTGGTATGGGGATTGCTTTTAAAACATTGCTATAAAAATCACGTGCCTGCATCACTGTAGCAAGACGGTATCTTGTGTCTTCAAACATTACCACCATACCCACTGGGATCTCCCATCTAAACTTGATATCACGTCGCTTAAGCTCCTGTGCCAGAAATGCAAATTCCTTTCGTTTCCTTAAAATTTTTGGAGGGATCTCTTTTAAAACCAGAACTTCTTGCTCTGCAATCACAAGCTTAGTATTGTAAGAAACTTGAATAACTTCATTCCTGGTTGCTCTCTTTGTAAAATAAACAACCACATCTCTAGGTAGTTTCCTTTGTCTCGCAATCCAGGAATTAACACGGAAAATTTTATCTATATCTTCTGCAATTCCTTCAGCTGGCCTTCCCAACACATCTTCCAGAGCAACAGAGACTATTTTCTTCAAATCTTCCTTGAGATTCTCCTTAAGACCCCTAATTCTCACAGCAAACTCCATTTCATGATATTGTACCAATGTCAGATCATAATCAATTTTATCCACCACATTCTCTGTCTCTAATATCTTTGCATCCAATTTAATATTGTTTTGAGTGAGATCCTCCACTCTTTCGTCCAGGCGTTCAATACATAACGCCATGCCTTGAAATGCAAGCAAGATGTCCTCCCTTATTACTGTAAACTTTTCATCCATAATTTCTGTCAGCTTCTCATCCAACTTTTCATCTATCATCTCAGCTAAATGCTGTGAATGTTTTTCCAAAGCATCTTGCAAAACTTTAACTGTTAAAACAGGCGAAGGTAAAGGTGCAGGAGGTGCTAAGGCTTGCACTGAAGATTGCGGCAGGGGGGAAGCCCCCGCACTTTTAGTAAGTTTAGAAGATTTAGCCGCCATTTTTTTTTCCCTCTTTTGCAACTACGCACTTTCACTTTCAAAGTTTTCAATGTGGATTGAGCCAAAGATCAAAAGTTCACTTACTCCTTATTCTCTTGCATCGCTCCGCCTGCTTTCATTATCTTCCAAAGTCCATTCTTGTAAGCAGGGATGGTTGCGTTCGCCTTGTTCTGCTCCAAAAAAAAACGGAGCAGACACGCTGCGCAGCCCGGAGAAATCCAAGCTTCGGGGGGGCTCAATCCTTCA
>JAKJMR010017002.1:178856-219352 GCA_024449315.1 Daboia siamensis
GGGGGAGAGATTGCCAGCACTAATATGCTGCTGCCGGCCATTCCTATACCATGTGGGTGGTCCCGTTGAAAGGGATGCCTCATAGCTGCGAGGCTGGAGGTGCTGGTGGGGTGGGGGGTGGCACTGATCTACAACCTGGTTGCATCCATCAAAGCCAGAATGTGCTCAGCTTAAGATCCACTGGAACCAGCAAGGAGCTGCCCTGCCTCCACTGTCCTGCCCCCCGGGTGTGCGCACAGGAGACGGCCAGTGCCAGCATCCTGGCTGAAGTCAGCCTGTAGGGCAAGACAGCCAGCAAGGACGCTGGACTCTACTTGCGCGCACACCCAGGGGACGGGGTGGGGCTGCCCCATGGATTTAAGGGTGAGTGCATTCTGGGTTTGATGGACGCAACCAGGTTGTAAATCAGCACCAACCCCCCCTCCCCCCAGCACCTCCAACCTCGCAGCCACAAGGCTTTCCTTTCACCGGCACAGACACACCCACCCACGGGATAGTAAGACCGGCAGCAACATGGCAGCACTGGCAATCTCTCCCCCTCCCATCACCCCTTCCTTAGCATGGAGGAAGGAAAGAGATGAGAAGGAGAGAAGGAAGGAAGAAAGTGTAGCAGAGAGGGGAGTTGGGGAGGGATCGGTGCTGGCTGGAAGGCTTTGCCAGAGCTCTGCGGATTCAGCAGAGATGTCGGGAGCTCTGGCAGCGGGGTGGGGCTCTTGGGGAGGGATTATTAAAGGGGAAGAGGAGATTGACTGGGGGAAGAAGATTTTATTTTCTCTATTCCCAAGAGACAAGCCAAAAGGAGGGAGAGCGAGGTAGGAAGTTGGCGAAAAGGCTTTTTATTCTCTCTCTAATGAATTAGGTGCAGATCTATTTGCAAGGGAGTTTTTTTCCTCTGTATATTTATAAGAATTACAGTCTCTATGAACTAAATTATCTTGAATGAACCAAATATGAATTTATATACAGTGCATTCAGAAAGTATTCAGACCTCCTTCACTTTTGTCAATTTTGTTATGCTGCAACCTGATTCTACAGTTGTTGAAATTAATTTTTTCCTCATTAATCTACACTCAGTACCCCATGATGACAAAGTGAAAACAGAAAATTCAAAACGTCTGTCTGTTTATTAAAAAGAAAAAAACTGAAATATCACATTGGCATAAGTATTCAGACCCTTTGCAACAGCACTTGAAATTTAGCTCCGGTGCCTCCCATTTCTCTTGATCATTGCTGACATGTTTCTACACCTTGATTAGAGTCTACCTGTGGTAAATTAAATTGATTGGACATGATTTGGAAAGGCACACACACCTCTCTATAGAAGGCCTCACAGCATACTGTAGCAGAGCAGGGTGTTGCTGGGGTGTTGGCTATTCCTGCCAGCTTAGTCTTATCTGCAAATTTGATGAATTCCCCTTCTATACCCTCATCTAAGTCATTTATGAAGATATTGAACAGTACTGGGCCTAAGACAGAACCTTGTGGTACCCGACTGCTTACTTCCCTCCATGTAGATGTAGTACCATTAAGGACGACTCAAGTAAGGTTTGTCAGCCAGTTACAAATCCATCTGGTGGTGATGCTGTCTATCCCACATTTTTCTAGCCTACCAAGAAGGAGGTTGTGGTCTGCCTTGTTGAATGCCCTGCAGAAGTCTTAAGTCAGGGGTCCCCAACCCCCAGGTCACGGCTCACTACCAGGCCTTGAGCTGTTGAGAACCAGGCCACAGAAGTGGCAGGCAAGTGTGCACGCATATGCACGCATCCCCACTTGTGTGACCAGTGGGTAAGTGTATGCCTATGTACTCCATTTGCATGAGCAGAGGGTTCATGTGCCCATCGTTCTCGCAAATGGAGCTGCGCGCATGCCCTTGATCACCGCTTGTGTAGAACCAGCCCCTTTCCCCCCTCCCCCATTGGGCCACAAAGCTGGAAAGGTTGGGGAACTCTGGTCTAAGTATACTATGTCCACAGATTTCGCTGGTCTATTAATTTAGTCACTTTGTCAAAAAATGAAATAAGGTTGGTTTAGCATGATCTGTTTTTAACAAACCCATGCTGGCTTCTACTTATAACTTTATAACTTTGTTTCTAGATGTTTGCAGAACTGTTTTTTGATTATTTTTTTGATTATCATCAAGCAAACAATTTTTTATTATTATCTGTTATTTGTTTATGTCAGAGACTACAACATTTTTAAAGTAAGGAACATCTTCGGTATTATTGCAGACTACTATTTTTGTATAATCTTTTACACCAGTGCTTTTCGACCTTTTCACCAATTGTACCACTTTTAGGATATGGCAATATTCAAGTACCACCTAGCAAGGTGTCAAAAACCTGATGACCAAAAAAAACCCTGTTCAAAGTTGCAATTGCACTGAAATGACTTATGACCATTTTTCACACTTATGACCATTGCAGCATCCCCAGGGTCATGTGATTTATATTTGGATGCTTGGCAGCTGATTCATATATACGATGCTCACAGTGTCCCAGGGTCATGTGATCTCCTTTTGCAACCTTTTGACAAGCAAAGTCAATGGCAGGGCTGCTGGTGACCAAATGCTAAGGTGGGACTTCCTTCCCTCCCTCCCTCTTTCTCATTCCCATATTCTTCTGAAGGAAGAATCTGAATCCCCCCCACCCCTATTTTCCCTCTTCAATATATTTATCAAACAAGGAAAAGCCTCCAGAGACAGAAAAGACAAGCCGCTGAGTGAACTAGCTTTAAAAAGTCCATTATTTGTAATCGTTGAATCATATATTGCCAGGAAACCTTATCAAATGCCTTTGGGGTGTCTAGAAATGCTAGTACAATTTGTTTTTCTGGATGCAATTCATAGTATTCTAATACATCCATTATCACTCTTAAATTGTTTCCTCTAACATAGTCTTATAAGTTTCTGGAATTTTCGGAAGGTTATTTCCTTCCAAATATTGAATCATTTTCTCTCTTGGAATTTCTTCTATATCATAAAGTTTTTTGTAGTATTCTTTGATTATCTTTTTTATTTCTTCATTTTTAAATTGTAGACCACCTTTTTCATTTACTAATTTGTTTATCATTTTCTTCTCCTTCTGTTTTTTAAGTTTATAAGCTAACCATCTTCCTGGTTTATTTGCATTTTCAAAAAAGTTTTGTTTTGCTCTTTTTATTTGCTGTGCCAGTTTTTCTGAGTCCAACAAATTTAATTTATGTTTTATTATTTCCATTTCTCTTTTCAAGGTCTTCTTTTGTGGATTCATTTGCAGTTCTGATTCTCATTTTCCAAATTTCTCTTTTAATAGTACATACTGCTGTCTTTTCTGTTTATTTTTCTTTGCCATGTAAGTTATAGCTATACCTCTAAAATATGCTTTAGCTGTGTCCCATACATTTTGTAGTGTTGTATCTTCTTTTTTATTTTCTTTAAATAAAAACTCCATTTCTTTTGTTGCTAGTTCTATAAATTCTTTCTTTTAATATAGATTGGTTCAAAGTCCATCTTAATTTTTTTTGTATTCCTCTCTACTTCACTTTTAAAGTGTTGTGGTCTGCCCATGTACCAGGTTCTCTCAATTTCCTGTATATTCATCCTCAATTCAGGTGTCATCCAAACCATATCGATTCTAGACCAGGTCTTATGACTATTTGAATAAAATGTATATTGTAGTTTTCCTGGATTAATTTCCCTCCAAACATCTTGTATTCCAATCTCTTCTGTCATATTAAAAAAAGCCTTAAGTAGTTTTCTTCTTCCAGTTTTTCCTGTTTTACTGCTTTTATAGTCTATTGTCCCATCCACAATCGCATTAAAGTCTCCTAGTAAACAAATGTTTTGGTACTTCAATTCTGTTATTTTTCTATGAAGATTTTGATAAAATTCTTCTTGATTGTTGTTTGGTGCATAAATTACTACTAACAATATTTATTTTTGATGTAAGTATATTTCTACCATCACAATTCTTCTTTCTTCATCTGAATAAATCATTTTGGAGTCTATTGTCTCTTTAATATATACCGCAACGCCTCTTTTCTTTTGTTGTGCTGATGCATGATAAAGTTTCCCAATTTAGGAGTATTCCAACAGCTTTATAATGTTGTTTTTTTATATGTGTCTCTTGCAAGCAAATTATATCTATATTTAATTTCTGTAGTTTCCTAAAAAAAATTGCTTCTTTTTGATGGGGAGTTTAATCCGTTTATGTTCATTGAAAAAATCCCATTTTCTTTCTCCATTTCAGTTTATTTATATTTAGGTCTAGTAGATCTCGTAATCCTCTGTTCTCTGGCCATTCCTTCACTCTCTTGCTCAGATTTCTCTTTATGTTGTAATTGTGTAGGTGCTTCTTCAATTGCGTCTTCTGTTTGTTTCTGTTCTTTTCTCTCCTCTTGTTGATGTTGCGCTCCTTCATCTAGAAATGCTCTATTTCTTTCGTTGAAATCTTCTGCTTTCCAGATTGAATCCAGTCGGTATCTTGTATTATTCCACTTGATTAAAATCCCTTCTGGCATCAACCATCTAAAATTTATGCCTTTTGCAGTAAGCTTTGTGGTTAAAAAATGATATTGTCTTCCAGTATCTCTTACTCTTTTAGGTATCTGCTTTAAGACCACAATTTCTTTAGTCTTATATTGTAATGGTTCCTCTCAAATTCTTCTCAGTATTTCATCCCGTGTTGTTTTCTTTATGAATCTCACAAGCACTTCTCTGGGTAGTTTGTGTTTTCTTGCGTAGCTTGAATTCATTTGGAACATTTCATCTATCTCCATTTGGATCTCTGCTTTGTCTGCTTTCAGGGCCCCTGCCAAAAGCTCAATATACACAACTGCTATATTTTCTTCTCTATCTTCAGGGATATTTTGAAATCTTAGGTAATGTTCCGCTTTTTCCATTTCTAAGATTGCCACTGCTCCTTTGAGATTTTGATTTGGTTGTTCCAGTTTCTCATTTTCTTGCAGTAGTATTTCTATTTCTATCAATATCTTCTGTTTTATTTTCCATTTTCTGAATTCTTTGTTCATTTTTAAGCATCATTTGATGGTGAACTTCAAATTGTGTCTTTACATCCAAGATTTCTTCTCTTAATTTGTCAAATTTACTTTTTGTCCCTTCATGATTTTTTTTGCATTGATTCTTGAATCAATTTTAATGTGGATTGCATCTCATTTTGTGCAGTGCTTATTTTCTTACACTGCAACATTGTCTCAATAGATCCCTGGGTTGTTGGACTAGGTGTTCCAACAGACGGTGCAGAGGAGGTCTTTTTCATAAGTCTGGTAAGGTTTGATGTACTCATTCTTCCAGCCAACTATCTTAGACTAAAATCCACAATGTGAAGGGAGCCAACTTCTTTAGGCTAAATCCAATATCTCAGGGAGAGAAAACAGAATAAAGCAGGCAACAAGAAACAAGAAAAAAAAGCCAGCTGTCTTAGTTTAAAATCCTGCCAGGAAAAAGCAAATCCACTTCTTTAGGCCAAATCCAACTCCTTCAGCCAGGTCTCAGATGTAAAAATTTGCTGTCTTCAAATAATTTCTGTTTTAGTTATATCCAGACTCAACAAGTCTAGCTATGAAGAGTCTTCTCACTTAAAAACTCACGCAAAGGCACTTTGTTTAGAACAGGTGTTATGTCAAGGTCACATACTGTGAGATTATTTTATTGTTTAATATTACTATAATATCTTCTTTCACCACGAGATGTCCTCGTAGGCTGTTTAATCAATGTCTGGTTTTAAAAAATTGTTACAAAGTTTTTCTTTTAAAGTCCTTTGTACTTGTTTAGTCTTAAAATTATAGCTAAAAAGATTTTTCCACCTCTTGTAAATTAAATAGTCTTTCTTTGAATCAATCTGAGTTCAGTTTTAAAAGCTCTTTTGTATTCCTTAAAAAGCCTTCCCCCTTGTAATTGTTTGCCACCTTTAACTTTCTCCTCTAGTCCTTCTGGGGTCTTTACTTATTTTTTGCTCTTCCCAATCAGGGGGTCAACATTTTTAATTGTAGTTCCAAAAAAAAAAAAAGAAAAAAGAACTGGCTCACCCAGTTTCAGCATGCTGTTGACAGTCAGCTGTTTAGCGGAGCCCTGCGGCTCCTCACTTTTCTTCCAGCTGGTGACAACTTGGGCTGCCTGGGCAGACACGGCAGCATTTCCTCTGTCCTTTCAGAGGATTTCTTCAGTCCACCTGATTGCCGTCTGGTCCGGACTCCTGAAACATCCCTCCTTATTCATTGCCCCTTCAGGGCAACTTGTTCAGTTCCAGCCTACTACCGGCCCTGCAGAAATGTCAGGGACAATCCCTTTTCAAAAGTCAATAGGCTGAAAGTAAGCCACCCAAATTTATTTACACAAAGGAAACGAAACAGATCCAAAACAGAGCAAAACAAAATACTAACCACGACTAAATCAGAAGCTGTTCAAACAGTTGCCTTCAGCAACCAGCACCTCCCACACATTCCCCTTTTAAACACAGTTTCAAGGCGTGGCTTCTCTTTGCCTCCTCCTGAGGTGCCTCATTGCCTTCCTTTGTTTACTCCTGCTTGTCTGCCTCCTGCTTTGGGCGTCCTTGAACAAAGCCAGCTGTGAATCGTCTTCGTCCAAGCTGTCAGGCTCACACAGCTGGGTCTGAGGAGGAACCAGACGGGAGGGGCCTGGCTGAGAGCTCTGCGATGCCTCAGAACTTTCCTTTGCAGGCTCTCCAATCCCCTCCTCCTCCTCAGAATTGTCCGATTCAGCTGCCGAACCCACAGGCTGACACTGAATCACAACACAACTTTCCAACCCCTTACAGTCGCCGGGCAGAACAAAATCAGGCTGGGAAGCCAGAGCCCCAGCTTCTTTCACCCATCTTGTCACGCGCCAAACTGGAAGTCCTCTGGAAGTCACATTTAGATAGCTTCACATTCAACTGGGCTTTATGCAACTTCTCAAGTACTGCCCTCACTAGCCTTATGTGCTGTTCCATGGTTTCGGTATAAATTAGAATGTCATCTAGGTATACCAGCACCCCTTTGTACATGTGTTCATGCAGGACCTCATTTATTAACTGCATGAATACTGCTGGCACTCCTTGTAGCGCAAATGGCATCACCTGAAATTGGTAGCAACCCAGAGGGCAGTTAAATGCAGTTTTCCACTCACTCCCCTCTTTAATCCTCACTTGGTAATAGGCTTCCCTCATGTCCAGCTTAGTGAAGAGCTTCCCCTTGGCTAGGTAACCCAGCATGTTCCTCATGAGGGGGAGGGGATACATATTCTCCACACAGATACAATTCAGTCCATGGTAATCCACACAAAGTCTAAGGAACCTGTCTTTCTTCTCTTTGAAAAGCACAGGGGTAGCCATCCTTGACTTTGTTGGCTGAATAAATCCCCTGGGCTAAGTTCTTGTCTATAAACCCCCGAAGTTCCTCCATCTCCCTTGGTGTCATGGAATACAACTTTGGCTTCAGTAATTTAGCCCCTGGCAAGATCTCAATAGCACAGTCTGTGGGGCAATGGGGCAGGAGCACATCATATTCCCTTTCACTGAACACCTCTGCTTGGTCACAGTATTCAAAAGGAACAAGTGGCTCTAACCACTTGCTTCCCTTTAGTGTATTTGCTGATTCCACTTTCACTTTCCTACTCGCAGGCTCATGTCTGGCGTATGGTGCTTTTGCTGGGTCCCGCTGGCTAGCCGCTTTCTTCTTCATTTGCAGCTTGTTGCTGTCCCAATCTACTGACAGATTCCATTTCCTCAACCAGGCTAGTCCTAGGACCATGGTCTCAGTCATTCCAGGAACCACAATAAAATGTGGTTCCGTGGGTCCCAGCCCTGAGGTTCCCTGGCTCTATTAGGCAAGTTGCTGGTGTCCCTCCTGTAAGGGAACTATCTATCTGGGTGACACCCCATGGGCTGCCTTAACTTCCTCAGCCTCAGTCCTAGTTTTTCCACTGTCTGAAGGCTAATTAGGCACTGAGTGCACCCCAAGTCCAGCAAGGCCATGAGGGTCCCCTTACTTCCGAGGAGGGCACCAAAATCTCCACCTGGGTCATCATAGGGATGATGGTGTCACTTACCATTGGGTTGTCTTCCCCTTCACTGTCACTCTCATAGAAGACCAAGCCGGGCTTGTCATGGGCTGGAGTTCCCTCTCCTTTGCTGGAGACTTCCATGACCTGTTTAGCCGCCCATGTTTTCTCCTTCAGCTTTGCGTGTGGTTTTTCTGGCTTTGGTTGGGCCAGGGCTCGTGGTACAGATGCTGCCCATGGTGAGAGGCAATTGGTTGCTTGGTGGCCTTCCTTCTCACATGCTCATGGAGTCCAGCAGGGTTTCTCCCATGGCAGGGGGTGCACCGCCTGTTATCTCCACGGGGTGCTGGGCGTCCCTTGGGCATTCAGTGGGGCCAGTTCTCATGCGCAGCATGCTCCTGGTACTCCATCAGGTTGAGCTCCACATTTGTGACTAACTGGTACAATGCTCAAAGGTTGCGGTGCACACACCCCCCCCCCCCAGGGCAGGCAGTTGTGATACAGCTCCTTGTTCAGCCCCTCCTGGAATTGGTAGACCAGCATATGCTTGGGCCAATCTCTTAGGTGAGCCACCAGGCTACAAAAATCTTGGATGTACTCTGCAATTGGCCACTTGCCCTGCTGCAGGAAGCGGATGCGGGTCTTTTCATGCTGGGCTGCTGTGGGGTCCTCAAATCTGTCTTGCAATGCCTGCATGAAATAGTTCAGGTCTTGCATCTCCAGAGCCCCCTAGTCTTGGAGAGACACCACCCATTCCACTGCATTCCCCTCCAGGTTAGATGTAACCACATTGACCCGGCCCCGCTCCTCTGGGTACATCGCTTCATGGCATTCCATATAGTTCCAGACCTGAGTCAAGAAGCAGGCCAAGTTGTCAGGTTGCCCATCGAACCAGACCACTAGGGGAGGTCCTCTCACACTGAGACATACCCAGGCAACAACACGACTGCTGCCAGGGGTGCCTGAACAGGGATGCTGGATGCTGCTGAGGCTGAGTGTGCCAGCCCCTACCCTGCTGATGGGGCAGTGATGGGAGCTGCTGTCACTTGGCGGGGGGCTCCCACCGCCTCAAGCGGGGTCAGCACCATTGGCTGCAGGAGGGGAAGAGACGGGATAGGAAGTGGTTTCATGGCCCCCATCCTGACTCCTGTGATTGCTGCCCTCAGTGAGGTGGTTCCCTGGACCTCCAGCCCACTGAATTTCTCCCTCAGCTGTTCCATCAATGGACTGCGAGCTGTGGCTGAGAACTTACACTTGGTTCAGTCATCCCACTTAGCTGCTCATGTAGCCTTCCAGTTGCTCCCCCAGCTCACCATGACTCCAGGGGGGACTGGTTGATCCTCTGCTTCTGCCGCCTTCCCCATGTGGCTTGCCCACCAGCCCTTGGGGCCCAAATAGGGTCATTCCATCACACTTTCCCCTTTGAGTGCAGGCTGTTGCTCTGGCTTCTCAGCCCTGTTTGGGGCGTGCACTGGCCGCTTGCATCTTGGCTTTGGTTTGGACTGCCACCGGGGTCTCTCAAGAGGAGGCTTCCCCTGGCTTCACCCCCCCCCTCCATTTCTTTGTCGGCTGCTGACATCTCAAAACTGCCAACCTCCTGGTGGGATCCAGGTAGGCTGCTACAGAGAGAGATGGTTTAATGTCAACTGTCCAGTTGGTGAATCGAGAAAAAGAAACTGAGACATTATTTTACCAAGAGTATAAAACTTAACTGAATAAACCACATTGGCACAGAAGAAGCGAAACCAGCTCTGGATTTCCCATGCAAAAGTTAATTCCCGCTTTCCCTATGGGCCACCCACAGTCTATTACATTCACCAATCACTTCTGTTTATTTTGTTATGGGAACCAGCCAGCCACACAGGGACATCTGCTCGGTGTGTCCCTGAGATGGAAGCAATGTCTCACGAGAGCCGACAGTTGCTTGGATGCCAGTCCCCGCCCTTGCATTCCATTCCACCCCCCTCCCTTAACTTTTTTCTTTTTCTTTTTTTTAAGACACCTTTTCTTTTTAATGTTTTTTGTTGTTTTTATTCTTTTGTCCTATTTAAAATATTTTGATGTTTTGTATTTTAACCTTCTTTGAATAAACTAACAATTTCTGAAAAAAAAAGTAAAGGGTCTATAGCAGTGGACCCCAATCTTTCTAGCTCCATGGACTGGAGGCAGTGGCGGGAGGGGGGGCAATGGTTTTGCGCAGGCAATCTAGATCCCGTGCATGGCACAAATGAAGCTTTGTGCTCTTGCCCGCTGCTTGCATGGCCCGGTTCTGAACTGGATGCAGACCGGTACTGTTTTGCAGACTGGGGCTTGGGGACCCCTGGTCTAGAGGCATCAGTAGCCACTCTGAAATACAACCTACAAAATGAGAAACTCCAACCTAAGTAAGAAGATTATATCCAAATTAAACATAATAAGGAACAAACAACTTCTAAAAGAGCCTTGGTGGAGCAGTGGGCTAATGCCTCCTTAAGTAACACCAGCTGCCTGCAATTAGTGCAGGTTCGCATCCCACCAGGCTCAAGGTTGACTCAGCCTTCCATCCTTCCGAGGTAGGTAAAATGAGGACCCAGATTGTTGGGGGCAATAAGCTGACTTTGTAATAATGCCGCTTGGGGGCCCCCGAAAGCCCTAATAAGCAGACATATACATAGAATGAAGGCTATTGCTAAGCACACTGTTTTGTGCTTAGATTGTAAGCCGCCCTGAGTCTTCGGAGAAGGGCGGGATATAAATGGGATTTAAAAAAAAACACATGACCCTGTATATGAACATTTACAGGAAAACCGAGGGAAATATGTTACTCATAGAAGAAAATAACAATCAAGAACAATGCCCCTGCTGTTTAGTTCAGCCCCTTTGGAGCTGAGCAATTGATCTGATAGCCTCCCCCTGGAAGAAAGCATGCAGAAACCTAGAAAAGAGGCGCCATATCAAGTGCTCGTCTGATAGGAAGAAAAGTAGCTCAGACTTCCCTAGGGGAAAAAAAGGCAAGTGTTGGTGATAGGAGATTCAATTCTCAAGGGAACAGAACCAGCCATCTGTAGACCGGACATTCAATCTAACAAGGTATGTTGTCTCCCTGGAGCAAAAATCAAAGATGTGCTTGAGAACCTTACTAAAATAATCAAGCCCAGATTACTGCCCCTTTCTTCTCCTTCACATTGAGATGAAGATGACAATGAACCTGAAAATAATATCGAGAAATTATGAGCAGCTAAGGTTAGGAGCACAAGTGGTGTTTTCAGCTGTACTTCCAATGAAAGGTCAACATCTAATGAGGGAACAAAGAATTTTAGAAATGAACCAATGGCTTAAGAGTTGGTGCCACCAAGAGAACTTCGGACTCCTAGACCATGGTCTGTATTACCTATATGAAGGGCTTCTGGTAAGGGATGGGCTGCACCTCACATAAACCGGGAAGAATGTATTCGGAAAATGACTGGCTCAACTTATCAGAAGGGCTTTAAACTAAAATTGAGCGGGAAGGGTGACAAATGCTTAGGATCTTTAGGACCAAATCCCAAATGTAAACCCCAAGACAACCTAACAAACAATGAGGTAGGGAGTGATGGGAAGGAAGAAAAACTCAGATATAAAGTAGAAGATACAGGAAGCATACCCAGGGTTGACCATAAAGGACTCAAATGCCTATACACAAATGCTCAAAGTTTGGGGAACAAACAAGGTGAAGTTGAAGTACTAGTACAAGAGGGCAAGTATGGTATAGTTGCCATTACAGAAACTTGGTGGCATGAAACTGACAACTGGAATGTACTGATGGAAGGATACAAACTGTTCAAAAGAAACAGACCTAACAAAAGAGAAGGTGGAGTTGCATTATACAGTATGTAAGAGATCACTACATCTCTACAGAGATGCACAAAACCAAGAATGAAAGCCTCCTAGAATGCATATGGGTCAATATAAAAGGAAAATGACATTTACACCGGTGTACACTACAGGCCACGCAACCAAGCAGAAGAAATAGATGAACTTTTTGCTAACCAGTTAACCAATGTATGTAGGAAAAACACCACAGTAGTGATGGGGGACTTTCAATACCTTGACATCAACTGGGAGACTCTGCATAGAGTGGATCAAACAGGTTCCTGACCAACCTACCTGACAACTTTGTCATCCAAAAGATAGAGGAGGGAACTAGAGGGACAGCTATACTGGACCTAATTCTTACTAACAGAAAAAGTGATAGTGAAGTTGACAGAACTTTAGGGGAGAGTGACCATGTCATATTGGAATTCAATATAATGCAAACACAAAAAATAGAACACAGTCAAAGCAGTGTCTTAGACTTTAAAAGAGCTGATTTTAGCAAACTGAGAGCTTGGGAAGGATTCCATGGATGAAAATTTTACAAGGAAAAACTACTCAAGAAGCTTGGGAAACTCTGAATAATATGATTATAAAAGCCCAGTCCAGCTGAATACCACTGAAAATGAAAAATAAGAAATCCAAGAATAAACCAGCATGGTTACAGAAAAAACTATCTGATAAACTGAAAAACAAAAAGGATAAGTACAAAAAATGGAAAGAGGGATACATAACTAAGACAGAATATCAACAGATAGCCCGAATCTGCAAAGATGAAGTCAGGAAAGCAAAGGCTCAGAATGAACTTGCAACAAAAGTCAACGATAATTTAAAAAGTTTCTTTCAACATATAAATAACAAGAAAAAAGTCAAGGAAACAGTCAGCCCACTAATGAGAGAAGATGGCAAGGAAGTAACAGGTGTCAACGTCCTTACCGATCCCTGGTCTCTTCCAACCAGAACACAGAATAACAGGACACCGGCAAACAGGAACATTGCAACAGGTGCTTTAATGATTCGCAAACAAAATCAGCACTGGGAGTGGTTTGCTCCCAGTGCGTTAAATATCTTCCACCCTGCGGCTCCACCCCTCCCCTCACACCAGGCCAGCATCTGGTGTTCATCTGTAAAAGCAACCAGGTTCATTCCCACCTGCCTTCCTGACACCGTGTTTTATAGCCCAACCTGCCAAAAACGTAACTGTAAAAGACAGAATAGGAAATGTTTTTTAAAAAGCAACAAAAAGGTAAGAGAACACCTGTCCACTCTAGATGACTTCAGATCACTGGGACCTGACAGATTACATCCAAGAGTTCTGAAGGAGCTGGCAAACGTGATCTCAGAACTATTGAACCATACAGGTGAAACTCGAAAAATTAGAATATCGTGCAAAAGTTCATTTATTTCAGTAATGCAACTTAAAAGGGGAAACTAATATATGAGATAGACTCATTACATGCAAAGCAAGATAGTTCAAGCTGTGTTTTGTCATAATTGTGATGATTATGGCGTACAGCTCATGAAAACCCCAAATCCACAATCTCAGAAAATTAGAATATTGTGAAAAGGTGCAATATTCTAGGCTCAAAGTGTCCCACTCTAATCGGCTAATTAAGCCATAACACCTGCAAAGGGTTCCTGAGCCTTTAAATGGTCTCTCAGTCTGGTTCAGTAGGAATCACAATCATGGGGAAGACTGCTGACCTGACAGTTGTGCAGAAAACCATCATTGACACCCTCCATAAGGAGGGAAAGCCTCAAAAGGTAATTGCAAAAGAAGTTGGATGTTCCCCAAGTGCTGTATCAAAGCACATTAATAGAAAGTTATGTGGAAGGGAAAAGTATGGAAGAAAAAGGTGCACAAGCAGCAGGGATGACTGCAGCCTGGAGAGGATTGTCAGGAAAAGGCCATTCAAAAGTGTTGGGGACTTTCACAAGGAGTGGACTGAGGCTGGAGTCAGTGCATCAAGAGCCACCACACACAGACGGATCCTGGACATGGGCTTCAAATGTCGTATTCCTCTTGTCAAGCCACTCCTGAACAACAAACAATGTCAGAAGTGTCTTACCGTGGGATTACTGTGCTTGATTGGCCAGCAAACTCACCTGACCTGAACCCCATAGAGAATCTATGTGGCATTGCCAAGAGAAAGATGAGAGACATGAGACCGAACAATGCAGAAGAGCTGAAGGCCGCTATTGAAGCATCCTGGTCTTCCATAACACCTCAGCAGTGCCACAGGCTGATAGCTTCCATGCCACGCCGCATTGAGGCAGTAATTGCTGCAAAAGGGGCCCAAACCAAGTACTGAGTACATATGCATGATTATACTTTTCAGAGGTCCGATATTGTTCTATGTACACTCCTTGTTTTATTGATTGCATGTAATATTCTAATTTTCTGAGATTGTGGATTTGGGGTTTTCATGATCTGTACGCCATAATCATCACAATTAGGACAAATCACGGCTTGAACTATCTTGCTTTGCATGTAATGAGTCTATCTCATATATTAGTTTCCCCTTTTAAGTTGCATTACTGAAATAAATGAACTTTTGCATGATATTCTAATTTTTCGAGTTTCACCTGTATCTTTCAAAGTCCCTGGAGCACTGGGGAACCACCAGAGAACTGGATACGAAATGATGTGGTTCCCATCTTCAAATAAGGAAAAAAACAAACAGATCCAGGAAACTGCAGGGCAATCAGCCTAACATCAATACCTGGGAAGATCCTGGAAAAGATAATCAAGCAATAGATCTGGGAACACCTAGAAGCAAGCAGAGTTATAACTAGAAGCCAACATGGGTTTCTCAAAAACATATCATGCCAAACAAACCTTATTTCATTATTTGACAGAATGACAACATTAGTGGACCAGTGAAATACAGTGGACATAGTATACTTAGATTTCAGTAAGGCATTTGACAGGGTAGACCAGTGGTCCCCATCCTTTGCGGCTTGGTGGCCTGGCTGGGTTGGGGAGAGAGGTGAACTGGGCTATACAAGCGGTGGGCCGGTGTGCACGCGCAGCTTCATTCATGTAAGAGAGAAGCCTTTGGGGCACCGCTTGCAAGAGTGGAGCTGCTCGTGCTCACTGGACCGCCGCTCACACAGCCCGGTTCCGAATAGGGGCTTCAGACCTTTGGGGTAGACCACAACCTACTTGATAAGGTAGAAAAATGTGGGTTAGACAGCATCACCACCAGATGGATTCGTAGCAGGCTGACCAGCCGTACTCAGCATGTGGTCCTCAATGAAACTGCATCTACATGGAGGGAAGTGTGTAGTGGGGTGCCCCAGGGCTTTGTTTTGGGCCCAGTGCTTTTCAACATCTGCATCAATTATTTCAATGAGGGGATAGATGGGGAACTCATCAAATTTGCAGACACTCACACAAGAAAAACCAAATCTGGCTCAATAGCAGTAACTGTGAGAGCGATCTTGGAGTCCTAGTGGACAATTACATAAATACGAGTCAGCAGTGTGTAGCAGCAGCCAAAAAAGCCAATCTAGGATTGCATCTTCAATACAATGAAGATCACGTGAAGTATTAGTACCACTTTATAAAGCCTTAGTAAGACCACATTTAGAATACAGCATCCAGTTTTGGTTGCCACAATATAAAAAAGATATTGAGACTCTGGAAAGAGTGCAGAAAAGAGCAACAAAGAGTATTAGGGGGCTGGAGGCTAAAATAGGCTAAAAAAAAAAGAATGGTTGCAGGAATTGGGTATGTCTAGTCTAGTAAAAAGAAGGACTAGGGGTGACATGATAGCAGTGTTCCAATATTTGAGGGGCTGCAACAAAGAGAAGTGGGTCAACCGATTTTCCAAAGCACCAGAAGGCAAGACAAGAAACACTGGATGGAAACTGATCAAGGAGAGAAGCAACGTAGACCTAAGGAGAAATTTCCTAACAGTGAGAACAATTAACCAGTGGAATGGCTTGCCTGCAGAAGTGGGTGTTCCATCACTGGAGGCTTTTAAGAAGAGACTGGACAGCCACTTGTCTGGAATGGTATAGGTCTCCTGCTTGAGCAGGGGGTTGGACTAGAAGACCTCCAAGGTACCTTCCATCTCTGTTATTCTGTTCTATTCTGCTTCCTTTCTGCTGTACCATCCCCTGGCAGATACATTATGAACTTAAACCAAATACTCATTCTCTGCAGAAAAAACTGGGAATTTTTTTCTAAAGAGGAAACTAACTACAACTTGCCAGATTTTTTGGGGAAACAAAAGATAACCAAGAACCTTTTCAGTGCAGACACAGGATCTCTCTGCCTCTTCATCTCAATTTTCCTAGCCTTGTGGTATGTTTCTTTTTATACAGATCACTATTCAACTGTATTCATAGTAGCATCTTTCCATTTGGCAACCACTAAATTAATGCAATGCCAGGTAAAAGGCAACAATGATGTTAAACTATTTTGAAGAGTTTTCTTCAACGTGGTCTATCCAAATAGCAACATCTATGAATATGAAATTGAGTCTCATCTACTGTTTTTTCATTTGTATGAGAAAATAATGAAAAATATTATTTCTAATATATACTTCATAAAGAAGAGGGACTAGAACAGGGCTAGAATCTTTTCACCCATTGTACCACTTTTAGGATATGGCAACATCCAAGTACCACCAGTTGCCTAGCAAGGTGTCAAAAACGTGATGACCCCAAAAAAAAAAGGAAAAAAGTGATGAACTACAGGTAGTCCTTGACTTACAACTGTTCGCTTAGTGACTCTTCGAAGTTACAATGGCACTGAAAATTGATCCCCAAGCCACAGCTGAGCAAGACACCTGCCTGCCTACCCGGCGGCGCTCTTCCTCCTGTCCAAGCTTTTCATTGTTGTGAGCATTTCTGTTGAGGATTGGCAGCGGGGTGGGGTGGGGTGGGGGTATGTTTGGCTTTTATTCCTTCCGTCTGCTGGGTGGTTGCAGCAGGTTTTGGTCACTTCACATGACTCTGGGACACTGTGACCGTCATAAATATGAATCAGTTGCCAAGCATCTGAATGTAAATCACAAGACCCTGGGGATGCTGCAACATTCCAGCTGATCGGCGCTTCTTCTGGACTCAGCAGCTGGATCCTGGTGCTTCTGCTAAGCCCTGACAGCCCTGCAGCTCCAGCCATCTCTCACTCAGGCTTGTGCGGTGCTGCCACTGGTTCAGCTCATTCCCTTCCCTCGCTAGTTTTCTAGGATGGTCACGTACCACCTGCCAGGTGCCAATGTACCACAGGTGGTACCCATACCACTGGTTGAAAAGCCCTGGACTAGAAGACCTCCAAGGTCCCTTCCAACATATTATTATTGATCATTGCACAGTCAGCCAGATGTTCAGACTGGATTTGACCATCTTTGTCCACCTATCAAGTCCTCACCAAGGACCTGGGATAGGCAGATGTGGATGTTTGATGGTATTACAGATATCATCGCAGGATGGAAGCAGTTCCTAGTAAGGCCGCCTTTTGCAATTGACTAATGGCTAGTGGTGCTCCAGTTGTTTTGGGATTGCACCCAAGGCACCTAGAAGACCTCCAAGGTCCCTTCAAACATATTATTGTTGTTGTTAGCTAAAGAGAACTGGGACTTTGTCAAGTTGATCAAGCTAGCAGCCTGATCACAAATCATAAAACTAAAAATCTAAAACAGGAAGGCTACTGTACAAGAGAATATCTCTTTGCACTGACTGTGAAATTACTCATTGTGAGGTCATCTGACCAGAAATGTGCATCTGAACAAAAGTGTAGTCTTTAAAACAGCAGTAGTTTGAAAACAGCCGTGGTTCATCCTTGGTAAGTGCTTGTGTGATTGCAATTTTAATTTAGAATGTCTGGTTTAGTTCAGTGGAACACTTGCTGCACAGCTGTTTTTTGTGGTACTCTTTTAAAATTTGAATACTATCGTATTTGTAAGCAGATTGCTAGTTTACCTGGACAGTCTGCTTGACTAGAGGTTTTTTCCTCTTCAGGCTGAAATTAGATGGCTGAATCAGTCGGATTGTCTGTCCTCCAAGTATATCAGTAGCTGATTATGCCACTTTGTGACCATCCTCAGTAAGTGGATTGTAGAAATAATCAGGAAGCATCTACCCTACATCAATAGCTGTGGATTGTGATGACACTGATGACTCAGCTGAGCAGGGGATCGTGGTCCAATCAATCAATCAATCAATCAATCAGTAGAGAGCTGGAAGGGACCTTGGAGGTCTTCTAGTCCAACCCCCTGCTCAAGCAGGAGACCCTATACAATTTGAGACAAGTGGCTGTCCAGTTTTTTTTCTTAAAAACATATAACAACAAAACAACAAAACACCACCACCACCACCACCACCACCACCACCACCACCACCAACAACAACAACAACAACAACAACAACAATAATAATAATAATAATAATAATAATAATAATAATAATGTTGGAAGGGACCTTGGAGGTCTTCTAGTCCAACCCCACTGCTCAGGCAGGAAACCCTATACCATTTCAGAAGAATGGTTGTCCAGTCTCTTCTTAAAAACTTCCAGTGTTGGAGCATTCACAACTTCTGGAGGCAGGTTGTTCCACTGATTAATTGTTCTAACTGTCAGGAAATTTCTCCTTAGTTCTAGGTTGCTTCTCTCTTTGATTAGTTTCCATCCATTGGTTCTTGTCCTGCCCTCAGGTGCTTTGGATAATAGCTTGACTCCCTCTTTTTTGTGGCAACCCCTGAGATATTGGAACACTGCTATCATGTCACCCGTAGTCCTTCTCTTCATTAGACATACCCAATTCCAGCAACCATTCTTTATGTTTTAGCCTCCAGTCCCCTAACCATTTTTGTTGCTCTTCTCTCTACTCTTTCTAGAGTCTCGACATCTTTTTTACATCGTGGTGACCAAAACTGGATGCAGTATTCCAAGTGTGGCCTTACCAAGGAATTATAAAGTATTAACACTTCCAATTCCACACATTCCAATTCCACACATTCCAATTCCACACATTCCAATTCCAAAGAAAGGCAGTGCCAAAGAATGTTCAAACTATCGCACCATTGCACTCATTTCTCATGCTAGTAAAGTCATGCTTAAAATCCTACAAGCTAGACTTCAGCAGTATGTGGATCGAGAACTACCAGAAGTACAGGCAGGATTTCGAAGAGGCAGAGGAACTAGAGATCAAATTGCCAACATACGCTGGATCGTGGAGAAAGCTAGGGAGTTCCAGAAAAACATCTACTTCTGCTTCATTGACTATGCTAAAGCCCTTGATTGTGTGGATCATAACAAACTGTGGCAAGTTCTTAAAGAGATGGGAGTACCAGACCATCTTATTTGTCTCTTGAGTAACCTATATGCGGGTCAAGAAGCAACAGTGAGAACTGGACACGGAACCACTGATTGGTTCAAAATTGGGAAAGGAGTCCGGCAAGGCTGTATACTGTCGCCCTGCCTATTTAACTTATATGCAGAGCACATCATGAGAAAGGCTGGGCTAGATGAATCAAAAGCTGGAATTAAGATTGCCGGAAGAAATATCAACAACCTTAGATACGCAGATGATACCACTCTAATGGCAGAAAGTGAAGAAGAACTAAAGAGCCTCTTGTTGCGGGTGAAGAAGGAGAGTGCAAAACTTGGGTTGAAACTTAACATTAAGAAAACCAAGATCATGGCATCTGGCCCTCTCAATTCCTGGCAAATAGATGGGGAAGAAATGGAGGTAGTGACAGATTTTATTTTCCTGGGCTCCAAGATCACTGCAGATGGGGACTGTAGCCAAGAAATTAAAAGACGCTTGCTCCTCGGGAGGAAAGCCATGGCAAATCTAGACAGCACACTAAAAAGCAGAGACATCACCCTGTCAACAAAAGTACTTATAGTCAAGGCTATGGTCTTCCCAGTTGCAATGTATGGCAGTGAAAGTTGGACCATAAAAAAGGCTGAGCGCCAAAGAATTGAGGCCTTTGAACTATGGTGCTGGAGAAGACTCCTGCGAGTCCCTTGGACTGCAAGGCGATCAAACCGGTCAGTCCTAGAGGAGATCAACCCTGACTGCTCTTTAGAAGGCCAGATCCTGAAGCTAAAACTCAAATACTTTGGCCACCTAATGAGAAAGAAGGACTCACTGGAGAAGAGCCTAATGCTGGGAAAGATCGAGGGCAATAGAAGAAGGGGACGACAGAGAATGAGGTGGCTGGATGGAGTCACTGAAGTAGTAGGCGTGAGCTTGGATGGACTCCAGAGGATGGTGGAGGACAGGAAGGCCTGGAGGAATGTTGTCCATAGGGTCGCGATGGGTCGGACACGACTTCGCAGTTAACAACAACAACAACAACAACAACACTTCACATGATCTTGATTCTATCCCTCTGTTAATGCAGCTTAGCACTGTGTTGGCTTTTTTGGCAACTGCAGCACATTACTGGATCATATTTAAGTGATTGTCCAATAGGACTTCGAGATCCCTTTCACAGTTACTACTAATCAGCAAGGTAGCACCTATACTGTACCTGTGCATATTGTTTTTGTTGCCTAAATGTAGAACCTTACTTTTTCACCATTGAATTTAATTTTGTTAGATAGCGCCCAGTGTTCAAGTCTGTCAAGATCCTTCTGTATCTTGAGCCTATCTTCTAAAGTGTTGGCTATTCCTCCTAGCTTGGTGTCATCTGCAAATTTGATGAGTTCCCCATCTATCCCCTCATCCAAATCATTGATGAAGATGTTGAAGAGCACTGGGCCCAGAACAGAGCCCTGGGGCACCCCACTAACACACTTCCCTCCATGTAGATGCAGATCCATTGAGGACCACACGCTGAGTACGGCTGGTCAGCCAGCTACGAATCCATCTGGTGGTGATGATGTCTAACCCACATTTTTCTATCTTAGCAAGTAGTAGGCTGTGGTCTGCTTTATGAAATGCCTTACTGAAGTCCAAGTAAATTATATCCACAGCATTCCTCTGGTCCACTAATTTTGTCACCTGGTCAAAGAATGCAATAAAATTTGTTTGGCATGATCTGTTTTTGACAAACTCATGTTGCCTTTTGGTAATGAATTTGTTTGCCTCTAGGTTTTCGCTGAGTCGTTGCTTGATTATCTTTTCCAGAATCTTGCCAAGTATTGAGGTCAGGCTGATAGGTCTGTATTTTCCTGGATCCATTTTTTCCCCCTTTTTGTTTTGTTTCCCCCCTACATCAGCTCTTTTCCAGTCCTCTGGTAGTTCCCCAGTGCTCCAGGATCTTTGAAAGATATAGTTCAGTGGTTCTGAGATTACATCTGCCAGTTCCTTCAGAACCTTGTGGTGTAGTCCATCTGGTCCTGGTGATTTGAATTCATCTAGGATGGACAGGTGCTCACTTACCATTTTCTTGCCTATCTTAACTTGTGTTTCTAATCTGTTTTTTACGGTACTGTTTTTGATAGGTTGGACAGTTTTTTCCCTTTGTGTAAAGACGGATGCAAAAAACAAGTAGTTCTGCTTTCTCCCTGTTGCTTGTCACCTTCTTGCCACTTTCACCCACTAATGGACCAATCATTTCCTTAACTTTTTTCTCATTCTTTAAATGTTGAAAGAAGCTTTTTTTTGTTGTTATTTTTGACTTTTGTTGCAAGCCTTAGTTCTGTGGTGGCGAACCTATGGCACGCGTGCCACAGGCGGCACCAGAGCCCTCTCTGTGGGCACGTGCGCCATTGCCCCAGTCCTAGGCCTTCAGTCCCATCCATGAGCAACCTGCATCAATACCCACACAGGGTAAGGTTGCTGAACCTGCCCTCGCCTCCCCAAGCGTTTTTTTACTAACTTGCCTTTCAGCTGCATTTTGTTTCTCCGTTTGCTTCTCAGCCTTCACCACGTGTTCGTGGAACTGTCAGTAAAAAAAAAAAGTTCCATCACACTTTCTAACTTCTCACGAGATCTCAAGAAGTTAGAAAGTCTGATAGAACTTTTTTTTTTAAAAAAAAGAGTCTAAAACATGCAGCGAAGGCTGAGAAGCGAATGGAGAAATGGAATGCAGCTGAAAGGCAGGTTAGTAAAAAAAAAAAACGCTTCGGGGAGGCAAGGGCATCTGGGTGGGGGTGGGTGCAGCAACTTTACCCTGCATGGTGGCGGGAGGGTGGGGTGCGTGTCCTTCCTGTGCCAGACCAGACTCTACAGCCCCAGGGCAGCTCTGCTGGGCAGCAGTGGCAGGGTGTTGAGGTGGTTTGCCGCCTCCTGCCCAGTGCTGCTGACATGAGGTGCCCCTCTGGCTCCTGGGAGTTGTGCTGGCATCCTTCATGCTGGGCGTCCTTTGCGGTGAGTTTCTGAAAAGATTTGTGATGGGTGGGTGCAACATGCAAGGCGGCAAATGGCCGTGACTGGCAGCAAATGGCCACGTCACGCCAAAACTGGCCGTTTGCTGCCTCCTGCCCAGCGCTGCTGCCATGAGGCTGTGGAAAAAGCCCGGTGGTGGTAAGAAACCGGTATACTGTGATGCACGAGGTGGCAAATGGCTGCGGCTGGTGGCAAACAACCACGTCGTGCTGAAACCAAGGGGCCGGCAGGCTGTGGCTGCTGATGGACACAGTCGGACCCCATGCGCTCACTGGGGGGGGGGGGCTGATGGTGTCAGGCAGCAGCTGTCCCGGCCCCTGCCTTGCCTTGCCTTGCCTTGCCCTGCAGCAATGGCACCCCTGCCCTGCCCCCTGCGTCATCTTGCCTCACCCCACAGGACAAGCCTCCTGCCCACCGTCCCATCCACCAGAGACCCCTGGATCTCCCCCAACCCTGCCTGGCCCCCACAGGCATCCCTCCCCACAAGCAACATCAAGGTGGCCATGCCCACCCTGACCACGCTCACCCAGTCTGCTGTGACCACTGCAGCCATGCCCATGCAATGGGCCACACACACTCAATGGGCCACACGCACCCAGCACCCAGCAATACATAAGTGGGTTTTTGGTTGCAGTTTGGGTACTCGGTCTCTAAAAGGTTCACCATCACTGCCTTAGTTCATTTTGAGCTTTAGCTTTCCTCACTTCATCTTTGCAGGCTCGAGCTATTAGCTGATATTCTGCCTTAGTTATGTGCCCCTCTTTCCACTTTTTATACTTGTCCTTTTTATCTTTCAATTTATCAGAGAGTTCTTTATGCAGCCATGCTGGTTTCTTTTGAGAGCTGTTATTTTTCTTCTTCATTGGTATTGTGCTAGACTGGGCTTTTATAATCTCACTTTTCAAAATTTCCCAAGCTTCTTGAGTTGTTTTCCCCTTGAGGATTGTCATTCATGGAATCCTTCCCAAGCTCTCTCTATGTTTATTGAAATTAGCTCTCTTAAAGTCCAAGACTCTAGTTTGACTGTATTCTATTGCTTGTGCTTCCATAATGTTGAATTCCAATATTGCATGATCGCTTCCTCCCAAGGTTCCTGTGGCTTCAACACCTTCTATAATTTCATCTCTGTTAGTGAGGATTAGATGCAATATGGCTGATCCCCTAGTTCCCTTCTCTACTTTTTGGCAGACAAAGTTGTCTACTAGGTTTGTCAGGAATCTTTTTGATCTTCCACTTGGTGCAGAGTTTGTCTCCCAGTTGATGTCAGGGTAATTAAAGTCCCCTATTACTATTGTGATGTGCTTTCTACATACCTTAGTTAACTGACTAGCAAAACGTTCACCTATTTCCTCTATAGTATAGTATAGCCTATAGTATACCTACAACCCCTGAAGGCAAGCCACTCCACCGATCAACTGGCCTCACCGCCCGGATGTTTCTCCTCAATTCCAGGTTACCTCTCTTCCCCATTAGTTTCCATCCATTGTTTCTTGTCTTGCCTTCTGGTGCTTTGGAAAATAAGCTGACCCCCTCTTTTTTGTGGCAGCCCCTCAAATTTGGAACACTGCTATTATGTCACCCCTAGTCCTTCATTTCTCTAGACTAGCCATACCCAGTTCCTCCAATCGTTCTTCATATGTTTTTGTCTTCATGCCTTTAATCTTCCCAGAGACTGAAACATATGCAGAAATACACAACTAAATAGACAACTAAAACATATGAGGAAATACACAACTGCATTCCCAATTTCCCAACTCCTTGATCTGCCCACCATGAATTCAAGTCCAGCTGCTTAAATGTGTTGCCCCTTCTCAGCACCATCTTTGGAACTTAATATGATGATACAAGAAATTGAGATAGAAACTAATGTTTGGGCAGATCATAACCCAATAAAGATGACTTGGAGAGGAACCAAGAAAAAATTAAGATAGTCCTTGAACAAATCTATATTGAAAGAAAAAGAATTCTTACAACTAGCAACAAAGGAAATGAATTACAAATAGATCCACAAAAGAAAATACATAAAAAGCAAATGGAGATAATAAAACATAAACTAAACTTAGTAAAGGTGGAAATAATGGCTCAACAGATTAAAAGGGCTAAACAACTTTTTTGAAAATGCCAATAAACCGGGGAGATGGTTAGCATATAGACTGAAAAAAGAAAAAGAAAAAACTGATAAATAAGCTGCAAGATTCAAAAGGTGAATGACAGTTTCCAAATGATACAATTAAAAAAATTATCAAAGACTATTACGAGATACTTTACAATGCAGAGGAAATTCCAAAAGAAAAAATACAGCAGTATTTAAAAAAAGCAAACTTACCAAAAATTTCAGAGAATATTCAAAATATATTAAATGGAAAAATATCAGTGATGGAGATTATAGAGGCTATAAAAAGGCAAAAAAATGATGAGACTCTGGGTCCAGATGGATTACCTGCAGAGCTTTATAAATCATTACAAGATATACTAAGTCCTATTTTGAAAGAACTGTGTAATGAAATACTTTTGGAGGCTAAAATACATGGATTGAATCCAATATTACCTTAATACCCAAAGAAGACTCTGATCTATTGCAAATAAAAAACTATAGACCAATATCACTATTAAATGTAGATTATAAAATTTTCGCCTCAATAATAGCAGAAAGACTAAAGAAATTTTTGACCGAATTTATACATACAAACCAAAATGGTTTTCTACCTAAAAGATAGATAAAAAATAATTTAAGAATGATTTTTGATCTGCTAGAGTACTATGAAATTAATCCAGGGAAACAGATGGCTTTAATATTTCTTGATGCACAGAAAACATTTGACAATGTAAACTGGCAATTTATGTTTCAGCAACTAGAGGAAATGGACTTTGGAGAAAACTTTATAAATGTAATTAAAACAATTTATTGTAAACAAACAGCCAAAATAATTGTAAATGGAGATGTTAGAGAAAACTTTAACATTAAAAAAGGCACAAGACAGGGATGCCCACTATCTCCATTATTATTTATACTTACACTGGAAGTATTGAATAGAAACATCACGCAAGATATAGAAATTAAAGGACTGGAGATAAAAGATGAAAAATATAAACTACAAGCATTTGCAGATGACTTGGTTTTTATATTGGAAGATCCACTTGAAACAAGCACCAAACTTATGGAGAAAATAGAAAAATTTGGAGAAGTGAAAGGGTTGAAAATAAACAGAGAAAAGACTAAAGTGCTAACAAAAAATCTAACAGAAAAACAAAAAACAATTAGCAAAGAAAAATCTTCAAATAGTTAAAAAAGTTAAATACTTGGGAATTTATCTAACAGCAAGATGCGTAACAATAAAAGAAGATAATTATGTAAGATTGCTAAAACAAATAAAATTGGATCTGGAAAAGTGGAAAAACTTACAACTTTCAATGCTGGGGAGAATAGCAAAAGTGAAAATGAATATCTTACCGAAAATACTTTTTCTATTCCAAATGATACCTGTAAGACTGGGAAAAAAGCCTTTTTTGATGAACTGAATACAACAATACTGAAATCTATCTGGCAAGGAAAAAAAGCTAGAATTACACTGAAAATGCTACAAGAAGCGAAAGAAAGTGGAGGATTTGGACTGCCAGACTAGAGGTTATACTACCAAGTAACTATTTTAACATGGCTTAAAGAATGGATAATGCTTAGAGACAAAAGGCTATTATACCTAGAGGGGCATGCCTTTCTGTGGTATGGGAAGAATAAAATACATAGATATTTTCAAAACCACTTTAGAAGAAATGCACTTCTTTTAGAATGGGAAAAAATAAAAGTGAAAATTTCTATCAAGATTCCTGGATGGCTTTCAACAATGGAAGCTGTTGCTTACCAAAATTTAATTACAGGTGAAACTCAAAAAATTAGAATATCATGCAAAAGTTCATTTATTTCAGTAATGCAACTTAAAAGGGGAAACTAATATATGAGATAAACTCATTACATGCAAAGCAAGATAGTTCAAGCTGTGATTTGTCATAATTGTGATGATTATGGCATACAATTCATGAAAACCCCAAATCCACAATCTCAGAAAATTGGAGAAAATGACTAAAATTGGAGAAAATGACTAAAAAATCAAATAGACTTTAAGCCATAATTATTTTAATTAGGAATAATAGGAGCAAATTATGAGAAAGACTGTATATATTTAATTCTACACGTACTAACTGCAGCAAGAATTGTATTTGTCCAACATTGGAAAAATGAAAATTTACCAACTGAAGAATTAATTAAGAAAATTTTAGAGTGTGAAATGGATAGATTGACTTTAAAGACAAAAGAGAAAGAAGACTCAGTGTATTTTAGAACATGGGATATTTTTTATCAATGACTAGAAGAACAAGTTAGAGAGAAAGGAATGTGATAGGTAATTTTGAATATATATTAGTAAGAAGACCATCGAGCAATTAAGATATTGTTTATGATAATTAACTATTACTCATTTTTAACACATGAACCCAGACATTATGCTGTTTGCTAAATATTGAGAATGTTATTTGAAAAAACCCTAACCTCAATCCCAACCCTAACCCTAAAAACTAATAATATATATATTTAAAATAGAAGAAGAGGAAAGAATCCTAAAATGTGAATCACTTCCTCAATATCCTGCTGGTAGGACTACAAGGAAATGTACTGTCTTCTAGTATCACAAAGAGATAAGCACATTGATCTGAAAATTTTGAGCATTTGTGTGCTTGGAAGAGATGCTTACCCGACATGCTGCTTTTCATCAAACATTGGCTGCTTTTCCTTTTACGTTTCCCATTGGGCCACCTTCAGAGAAGAGAGGGAGAATCTGTCATTAATTTGGACCTTGACACATTCAATTTATCTTTCTTGATCACCTACTCAAGCCTTATCCTATGCAACCCCTGCCTCAAAACTTTCCCAAATCCCCAGGACTCAGTTCACCATCTTTCTTTATGTTGCAGCATTTCCATTAACCTACACCTTTTAAGAAATCAGGAGGTGTGAGAAGTACAAGGGCACTTAGCTGAGAAGAGGAGAAGTGGTAAAGTGGTTGGGAAGATGTTTTAATGCACATATGTATGGCTAACCCCCTCTAGATACAGGAATCCCATTCTATCCTTTTAACAATTACAGGTGAAACTCGGAAAATTAGAATATCGTGCAAAAGTTCATTTTTTTTTAATCCCATTTATATCCCGCCTTTCTCCGAAGACTCAGGGCGGCTTACAATTTAAGCACAAACCAATGTGCCTAGCAATAGCCTTCATTCTATGTATATGCCTGCTTATTAGGGCTTTCGCCCCACCCCCCCAAGCGGCATTATTACAAAGTCAGCTTATTGCCCCCAACAATCTGGGTCCTCATTTTACCTACCTCGGAAGGATGGAAGGCTGAGTCAACCTTGAGCCTGGTGGGATGCGAACCTGCACTAATTGCAGGCAGCTGGTGTTACTTAAGGAGGCATTAGCCCACTGCTCCACCAAGGCTCCTTATTTCAGTAATGCAACTTAAAAGGGGAAACTAATATATGAGATAGACTCATTACATGCAAAGCAAGATAGTTCAAGCTGTGATGTGTCATAATTATGATGATTATGGCTTACAGCTCATGAAAACCCCAAATCCACAATCTCAGAAAATTAGAATATTGTGAAAAGGTGCAATATTCTAGGCTCAAAGTGTCCCACTCTAATCCGCTCATTAAACCATAACACCTGTAAATGGTTCCTGAGCCTTTAAATGGTCTCTCAGTCTGGTTCAGTAGGAATCACAATCATGGGGAAGACTGCTGACCTGACAGTTGTGCAGAAAACCATCATTGACACCCTCCATAAGGAGGGAAAGACTCAAAAGGTAATTGCAAAAAAAGGTGGATGTTCCCAAAGTGTTGTATCAAAGCACATTAATAGAAAGTTATGTGGAAAGGAAAAATGTGGAAGAAAAAGGTGCACAAGTAGCAGGGATGACCGCAGCCTGGAGAGGATTGTCAGGAAAAGGCCATTCAAAAGTGTTGGGGACTTTCACAAGGAGTGGACTGAGGCTGGAGTCAGTGCATCAAGAGCCACCACACACAGACGGATCCTGGACATGGGCTTCAAATGTCGTATTCTTTTTGTCAAGCCGCTCCTGAACAACAAACAACGTCAGAAGTGTCTTACCTGAGCTAAAAAAACCAGACCTGGTCTGTTGCTCAGTGGTCCAAAGTCCTCTTTTCTGATGAGAGCAACTTTTGCATCTCATTTGGAAACCAAGGACCCAGAGTCTGGAGGAAGAATGGAGAGGCACACACTGCAAGATGCTTGAAGTCCAATGTGAAGTTTCCACAGTCTGTGTTGATTTGGGGAGCCATGTCATCTGCTGGTGTTGGTCCACTGTGCTTCATTAAGTCCAGGGTCAACGCAGCCGTCTACCAGGAGATTTTGGAGCACTTCATGCTTCCTTCCACAGATGAGCTTTATGGGGATGCTGACTTCATTTTCCAGCAGGACTTGGCACCTGCCTACACTGCCAAAAGCACCAAAAGCTGGTTCAATGACCGTGGGATTACTGTGCTTGATTGGCCAGCAAACTTGCCTGACCTGAACCCCATAGAGAATCTATGAGACATTGCCAAGAGAAAGATGAGAGACATGAGACCGAACAATGCAGAAGAGCTGAAGGCCGCTATTGAAGCATCCTGGTCTTCCATAACACCTCAGTAGTGCCACAGGCTGATAGCTTCCATGCCACACCGCATTGAGGCAGTAATTATATTAGTTTCCCCTTTTAAGTTGCATTACTGAAATAAATGAACTTTTGCACGATATTCTAATTTTTTGAGTTTCACCTGTAATACACTCCTGATACATTGTTCTCACCTCAAGCCAGTATAGACTATGTGCAGGAGATCAAAAAGGGAAATTAAATTACCAGCAATCACTCAAAGCAGCAGTCCCCAACCTTTCTAGCTCCATGGATTGGTGGTGGTGGGGGGATGGTTTCACACATGCACCTGCTACTTGCACAAATGGAGCTTTGTGCACTCACCTGTCACTTGCATGGCCTGGTTCCCAATGGGCCAGGGGCCAGTACCAGTTTGTGGACCAGGGGTTGGGTACCCCTGACTTAAAGGAAGCTAACCCAATCCGGCTCATACTTTGTGCACTGAATCTATGGCTGCCCTAAAAAGAAATGACAGGTTTCTGTGGTAGCACTTATACTTGCCCAAGAAGCTCTGGATGATTATTCCATTTAACCTTGTGACAATTTTGTAGTGTAAGTTACCTATCCAATGTTAACTGGCCCAGCTGAATCCTCCAGCCTAAAGGTAATACCTTAAAGATGTAAAGTTATTTTAATGCTTTTGGCAGCTGAACTGTAGATGTTTATGAAAGGGAGGAGGACAAATCCATGACACACTGGAAAATCCTGCTATTACAAACAATAGAGTTCCAATTCAGTGATCATTTGGCACTATACTCAATATTCTGTGTATGTGTGTTTAATTTGTTTCGTGGAAGAATGTGTAAATTAGAACCTGGATGGTATACTTTATTAATCTGCCAAGAAAGTTAGCATTTCCCCCCAATCGTTTAACTTTAAAGATTGTTATAGATTTGCTCAGAATACATACCGTATTTTCCAGCGTATAAGACGACTTTTTAACCCATGAAAATCTTCTCAAAAATCGGGGGTCGTCTTATACGCCCAGTCGACTTATATGCCAGAAAATACGGTAGTCTTATACGGCGAGTATAGCCCAAACCCTATACCCGTATTTTTCAGACCATAAGATGCACTTTTTTCCCCCAAAACTAGGGGGGAAAACGAGGGTGCGTCTTATGGTCCGAAGCTGATCCATATGGCCAGCCCCAACCTCCACAAGTGGAAAGCAAGGGAGATTGCCAGGAGCACGAATCGGCACATGCTGAGAAATGCCGATTATTCATATGGAATAATCGAAAGCCGCGTATTAAAAGGAGAACGCTGCAGGAGCACAAAACAAGGGGAGGACTGGGGCTCCCACATTGGGAGCTGTATTACCATGCCTCTGCCTTGGCTTGGATTAGTTTAAGTTTAAGTTTATTGAATTTATATACCGCCCTTTTCCCGTAGGACTTAGGGACTGGGTTGTGTTATCTAGAAGGAGGGTGTTAACTATTGAAGGATATAATTTAACGCAGGGATGGCATGCCTATCTCTGGCCAAGGAAGGATAGTCAATATAAAGTTTTCTCTAATCATTATATTAGGGATGTATTGATAAACTCTTGGCGTATGGTGAGAGGGTGGATCTATACAAAGATACCTGGCTGGTTTATTCCTTTGAAAGCTGTAACTTATTCGACGTTACACAATCCAGACAGAAATTATAGGTATAAAGATCTCATAGATCTGAGAGGCAATCTTAAATCCAGGGAGGAGTTACATTCTGGGGGTATAGAGTTGGATTGGTGGTCATATTCTCAAATGAGCTCAAGGTTTAATAGGGATAAGCAGGAATTTGGAATCAATATAATCCCACAAGAATTAGACAAGATTTTATGGGGAAGTGATGCTAAATTTTTATCTAAGACCTATAATCTACTTTTGTTTCATGGGATGGAAGGGGGAACAATAAATGATGTAATGATTGCCTGGGGGAGAAATATTGGTCGCACTATAGAATTAGAGGAGTGGGGAAAAATTTGGAAGAAAAACATAAAATTAACGTTAGCAACAGCATTTAAAGAAAATATGTACAAAATGTTGTATAGATGGTACTTAGTTCCCACACAAATTTCAAAAATGTTGCCCAATGCAAATGACAAATGTTGGAAATGTGGGGACTTCTGGTAGCACTGCCGCGCCGAATGGCGGCGTTTCTGAAGCCGCCCGATCTTGGGATGTGTTAGAGCGCCCGGAGGCAGCAAAAATCAGCTGTCCCATGGTGCCGAAGTCTCTCCCTTGGGAGAAGAGGGAGAGGCGAGCTTGTTTGGGTAGAGGTAGAGGTCCTCTGTGATTCCCCCAACGAGTTTGGAGGCTAACGGAGTGAGTTCCCTCGGAGCCCAGGCTTTCTTCGCTCCCATAAAGGAGTGGAACTAGACGCGACAACTACATCTGCTGCTTAGATGGGACTGTGAGTATTTTTTTTTCTTTGAGAAGCAGGCAGAGCGAAGCAGGAGGATTTGAATTTTCAAGTTGGATTTTAACTTTAACTCAGATTCATTATCTTCTTCAAGTTTTAAGCTGTTGGAAATCGAGTAAAAATGGCACTGGAATGTTGCTTTCTTGTGTGAATTGACTGTTTTGGAAAATTGTTATATTTTGTAACATAGCAAGAGATACAATTTGCAACTGATTCTACCCAGTACCGGATTTTGTGTATTTGAAAGCTTGTCCTTTTTTTAAGGAACTTTGGGAGAAAAACTTTTATTTTTCCTCCCTTCTCCTTTCTTTATTTTTTTCTTTTTGATTTTTGAACTTTGATTCTGCTGGGAGAAAGAGGAAATCGAAACCTAAGAGATGGCTGCGAGGCATGGGGGAGGCCCTACAATCTCTAAAAGTGTTATTTCTTCACCTTTACCACAAGCTGCAGGGCAGACTACAACGAAACCTACAGTACAACCACCTTCCCCCCCACCACCTGCATTTACATTGGCAGACATACAGCAAGTTGTGATGCAGTCAACACAAGTATTGACACAAGTATTACAGCAAGAAATAAAGGAAACAAAGGAAGAATTTGTTAATCAAAACAAACAGATGAGGGAGGATATAGTGCTTGCACTTCAGGGTTTGGCTGCACATATTGAACGCCTGGATGTTCATGTGGATTCAATTATGGAGTATGTGGAGAATCTGGAAAATAAAATCATCAGTACTGAACAGAAAATAGATAGAGCAGAGGTTAAAATTGATAGAACAGAAGATGAAGTCACTATATCACAATATAAAGACATGGAGTTTGCATTGCGCATCAGAGGCCTTAAAGAGAATCTTAAAGAAGACTTGGAATGGGAAGTGGTAAAAGCAGTGGCTCCTGTCTTGAAATGTGAACCTGAAGAATTACTTAAAGAAATGGATAAGACATTTAGGGTTAATTCCTGGATTGCTAGACAGAAAAACTTACCTAGAGATGTAGTGATTTATTTTTCCAGGAGATCAACCAGAAATTCTATTATCCAGGCTTTTTATCGGGAAAGATTTCAAATTGCAGGCCAAGATATTATAATTTTAAAGGAGATACCTCCAAAAATTCTTAGAAAAATGAAAGATTTCCTTTTTCTGTCAGATGAGCTTAAGAAGCGACAAATTCAGTTTAGATGGGAAATACCCATTGGAATTGTGGTGAATTATGCAGGGACAAAATACAGGTTGAATACAATTTTAAAAGCAAAAGATTTTTATACTAAGGTCCTTAAAACAGGCTCACCACCATCTCCTCGAGTTAAAAGAACAGAAGTAAGACAAGAAGATAAACAATTGAGTGAAGGGGCAATGTCATTGCCTCTTGAGGAGATGTGGCAGGCCGAGATTATGGAGCAGAGTTTGGCATTAAAGGAGGACCCGAGACAACAGAGGATGACTAGGGCTGCATACAAGCGTAAGGAAAAAGAGCAAAAACAGAAGCCTGTATCTGGTCTAACTACGCAAGATGCGGCTGTTTCAGAACCTGTGGGAGGAACATGTCCGAAGAGAGCAACAGGTGATCTTCAGGCTATGTTCCAAAGGCTCATGGTCACCAGAGACGGTGAAGTTCCTGACATGGAATGTTAATGGCTTAAATTCACCACAGAAAAGAAAGAAAGTATATTATTATTTGAAACAACATAAAAATGACATTGTTTGCTTACAAGAGACACATATTGCATTAAAAGACCAAAGGTTTCTGGCTAATTCCCGATTGGGAACACATTTTGCATCTTTTGCTCTGGACAAGAAGGCTGGAGTGGTCATTTATTTAAGAAAAGATTTTTCCGCTAGATTAATTGAATCGGACAAAAAAGGGAGATATGTTAGTATTGAATTAATGTTACAAGGAAAGAAAGTTCTTCTTATTGGATTATATGCTCCAAATCAACAACAGCAAAAATTCTTTAAATTTTTACATCAGAGACTAATCGAATTGGATTACAAATCCGTTATTATGATGGGGGACTGGAATGGAGTTTTGCACCCATCTGAAGACAAGAAGAGATCCTTCAAAAACTTTTCTAATTCGAAATTGCCCAAAGTTTTTTTTGATTTGAAGGAGGATCTGGAATTAAGAGATGTATGGCGGGAAAGGAATATGAAAGACAGAGATTTTACTTTTTTTTCGGATAGACATAAATCTTTCTCTAGGATTGACGTTATTTTAATTACTACTGATCTTTTCTCTAGGGTTAAGAACGTTAAGATTTTTCCTAGGACATTGTCGGATCATAGTCCTGTTTGGTTGGAGTTCTTTGCTGAAGATGGTAGTAGAAGATCCTGGAGACTGAATGAAAATTTATTTACAAATGAGGTATTCTTGCAGAAATGTAGACAACATGTGAAAGAATTTTTTGTTATAAATATGCATAAAGGTACATCGATGGGAATGGTTTGGGACGCCAGTAAAGCTTATATGAGAGGGGTCTTAATTTATATGAACAATGCTTATAGGCGTAAGCAAATGCAAAAACGTATAGATCTTGAGGAAGAGATTAAATCTAAGGAGAAAGACTTTATTTTGAATCCACTGGATAATAATTTAAGGATTTCAATACATTTATTGAAAGAACAATTTAGTATGCTATTGGTTGACCAAGTAGCAACTAATTTGCGTTATGCTAGACATAATACTTTTTGTAACGCTAATAAGCCTGGTAGGTGGTTGGCTTACCAATTAAGGAAGAAACAGAAATTACGTACTATAGATAAAATACAATATAAAGGAAAAGAAGTCTATCAACAAAAGCTGATTAAGAGGAGTTTTTTAGATTTTTACTCGAAATTATATTCTAGAGAAAACATACAAGCTTTAGATATAGATAAGTATTTACAGGAAGCTCATTTTCCGAGACTTTCAAAAGAAGAACAACTTGAGATGAATCGCTTAATAACATCAGAGGAAATCTCTTTAGCTATTAAACAGTTGAAAGTGGGCATGGCCCGGGGAACTGATGGATTAACAGCAATTTATTATAAAATGTTGTTGGTTGAAATGATTGAACCTTTAAAGATGTTGTTTAATGAAATTCAGACTGGAGGAGCAGTTCCTCCATCTTGGAGGACAGCCTTTGTATCCTTGATTCCAAAGGAGGATCAAGACCTTACTCAACCTAAAAATTATAGACCTATATTGCTTTTGAATACAGATTATAAGATTTTTGCTAAAGTATTGGCAATATAGATTAATGCAAGTTTTGAAACAAATGATTCATAGTGATCAATCGGGATTTATATCTGGAAGGTATATGAAATATAATGTAAGACAAATTGTAAATTTGCTTGAATATTTGGATAAGGACAACCAAGTCCCTGCAGCATTGATATTTTTGGATGCAAAGAAAGCTTTTGATCAATTGAATTGGCAGTTCTTATTGAGAGTTGTTGAGGAAATGAATTTTGGAGAAGGATTCCTACATTCTATTAAAGCTATATATCAACAACAAAGTGCACAAATTATAATTAATGGGGGGTTAACAGAGATGTTTAAAATTGAAAAAGGTACAAGACAGGAATGCCCCCTATCACCATTGTTGTTTGTATTAACGTTAGAGATTTTATTAATTAAAATTCAAGAGTCTTCTATGATAAAGGGAATTAAAATAAAACAGAATGATTATAGATTGAGAGCTTTTGCTGATGACTTGGTTGTGACAGTATCTCAACCGATACAATCGGTTATAGATTTGATGGAAATTATAACTCAGTATGGTAAGGTTTCTGGGTTTAAGGTGAATAGTAATAAGACTAAGATATTATCTAAGAATATATCTATGAGTGAAAGGGAAATGTTAATTAAACTAACAGGTTTTGAAATAGTAAAAAAGGTTAAGTATTTGGGAGTGCATATTGCAGCTTCAAATGTAAAATTATATAAGAATAATTATGAAACATTATGGTTGAAGATACAAAGGGATTTAAACAATTGGAAAAAATTACAATTATCTTTATTGGGAAGAATCGCAGCTGTTAAAATGAATGTTCTGCCGAAGTTTCTTTTTTTGTTTCAAATGATACCTATATTGAAAAAGGATGCCAACCTTGATGAATGGCAGAAGGGTATTAATAAATTTATTTGGGCGGGGAAAAAACCAAGAGTTAAATTTAAGATTTTACAAGATGCTAGGGAAAGAGGGGGACTCAAGGCGCCGAATTTGAAACTGTATTATGATGTGGTGGTCTTGACATGGGTTAGTGATTGGCTTAATTTAACTAATAAGAGAATACTTCACCTTGAGGGTTGGGATTTGGTATATGGATGGCATGCATATTTGCTTTATGATAAAAAGGTGGATAGGGCTTTCAAATCTCATATTCTTAGAAGTGCCTTGTTGCGTGTCTGGAAAAAGTATTATTATAAGTTAAATTATAAAATACCGATTTGGGGAATTCCTGCACACGCAATAGAAGGCGTATCTATGGGAGTGAGTTTGGATATGTTTTCCTATAAGGAATTACTTAGATTGGAAGGGAATGATTGGCAACTTAAATCATTAGATGAGTTAAAACAAAAAAACATAAGTTACTCTTGGTTCCAATACACCCAACTGAAAGCTAGGTGGAAGTTGGATCAGAAGGTTGGCATCACAATTACAGATGAAAATTTAGTAAAACCAATTAGAGATTTAAATCGTGCACATATAAAGAGGATATATAATGTTTTAATTGAATTGGACTCGGAAACGGAATTAGTTAAAGATTGTATGATAAAGTGGGCACAAAATATCCAGGAACCAATTCTGTTGGATACTTGGGAGGTAATTTGGGTCAGAAATGTTAAATTTACTCAGGCTCAAAATTTAAGAGAAAATTTTTAAAAAATGCTTTTTAGATGGCATTTGGATCCCAAAAAGTTGTCTAACATGTATCCTAACTTACAGTCTAAATGCTGGAGATGTGGGAGTTTAGAAGCCACCTATTTTCATATGTGGTGGACTTGCAGAAATATAAAAGCTTTTTGGGTTAAAATTTGGTGGACCATTCAAAAGATTTTTAAGAGAAAGATAAAGTTCTCTCCACAATTGTTTTTATTGGGCATTGTTGTAGATTGTGATGTTAAAGAAACCAATTTGATGTTGAATTTGATAACAGCAGCACGGTTACTGGTGGGACAATACTGGAAGAAGGATAGTTTGTCTACTATAGAAGAATGGGTGTTTAAAGTTTCGAATCTTGCAGAAATGTCTAAGATTTCTGCTTATTTGAAGGATCATTCACAAGAAAGATATATTTCAGTTTGGAGGAGATGGATAGATTATATTCAGAATAAATATGGGACTAAAAAGTTCCATTTAGCTTATGAGTAGATTTTAGAGGGATATTGTTATTAATTTTAGTGTTAGTATTTTGTATGTATCTATGTTAAAGGGGAGTTAAAGCACATTATGAATTTGGTTAACTTTATATTATGGATAATTTTTAGTTAGAATATGATTATTATAACTATAAACCTGTATTTAGCTCTGGGAAGTGGAGAGGGAAGGGGGGTGGTTTGGGGTGGGTGGGTTTTGGGGATGTATTGTAAAATCTTTTTTTGTAAAACTCTTTAATAAAAAAAAAATGTTGGAAATGTGATTCTGCCAGGGGCAGTTTCTACCATCAATGGTGGACTTGTCCAAAGGTTAGGCATTACTGGACCAATATAAAAAATTGGTTATTTCAAATAACAGGATATGATTTTCAATTGGACCCAGCTATTTTCCCCTTGGGGATGAAGTCACAAGAAGTACCAAAAAATGTTTGGTATCTATTAATACATATTACAACAGCGGCGCGTATGACTTATGTGCAATATTGGAAGACGAAGGAAATCCCAACGGACTATCAAGTAATAGAGAAAGTATTACTATGCGCAGAGTCAGATCGAATGACATATATTCTCAAAGGGAAAAGTGAATCACTTTTTAATAAAAGTTGGGACTCCTGGTATTCATGGTTACAAAATAGAATATTTAACTTCAACGGGGGAAATACCAGATGATTGTGTATTATTATTTGAGGTATAGAATGTGGAGATATATACAATTATAGATTTCTAATATTTGGTAATTAAAGGTTACTTAGCCTGGGATGTATGAGAAAAAGAAAATTAGGGATAGTATTACACTCCCCGGTCTTGTTTAATGTTGTTGTTTTTGTTTTTTGGTGTATAGGGTGTTTTGGTGTTTTTCTATTTGACGCACTTTTCAGTACTTTGTAATAATGTTCTTGTTTTTATTTAAAACCTGTTTAATAGAGTATATTTTTAAAAAAAGAAATGTCATTTCTGTATAATGTAAGGCCACTTGCAGATAAACAGCTAACATATTTTTCTCTGTCAAATTATTTGGAATCCTAAATCTATACACTTTCGTGAAAACAATGCAGGAAATAATAAATTGAGACAATAAATTCAAACTGAATGAAAAAAAAAAAAGAAACGCCGATCTCACGCTCCTGCAATCTCCCTTGCTCGGTTTCAGCTTCCCTTGCTACAAGAGAAAGCAGGCTGAAACGGAGTGAGGGAGATTGCCAGGAATGCGAATTGGCTGATCTCGTGCTGCTGCAATCTCCCTCATTTCAGCCTGCTTTCTCTTGTAGCAAGGGAAGCTGAAACTGAGTGAGGGAGATTGCAGGAGCGCGAGATCGGCCGATTCGCGTTCCTGGCAATCTCCCTTGCTCCGTTTCAGCTTGCTTTCTGCAAGAGAAAGCTGGGCCGCAGGGCCGCCTCCGCAGGTACTGCTCTAACGTGGAGAGGGAAGGACAAAGAGGGAGGGAAGGAAGAAAGGAAGGAATGAAAGAAGGAAGGGACAATGGGAGAGGGAGGGAGAGAGAGAAAGAGAGAGAGAGAGAGAAAGAGGGAGAGAGAGAAGGAGAAAGAAATAGGGAGGGAGAGAAGGAGAGAGAGAGAAGGAGAAAGAAAGGGAGAGAAATAGAGGAAGAGAGAGAAAGAGGGAGAGGGAAAGAGAGAGGGAGAGAAAGAAAGGGAGAGAGAAAGAAAGAGGGAGAGACAAGGAGAAAAAGAGGGAGGGAAATGGAGAGAGAGAAAGGGAGAAATAGAGGGAGAGGGAGAGAAAGGGAGAGAGAGAGAAAGAAGGAGAGGAGAGAGAAAGAAAGAGGGAGAGAGAGAAATTAAATTAGTAACATGATTGTTAAGTGAATCTGGTTTCCCCACTAACTTTGCTTGTCAGAAGGTTGCAAAAGGCGATCACATGACCCTGGAACAATGTGACCATCATAAATATGAATAGATTGCCAAGCATCCGAATGTAAATCACATGACCCTGGGGATGCTGCAATGGTCATAAGTGTGAAAAATGGTCATAAGTCACTTTTTTCAGTGCCATCGTAACTTTGAACGGTCACTAAGTGAATCATTGTAAGCCGAGGACTACCTGTACTTTATCATTTTTTTCCTTTTTTGGGGGAGTGTCAAGTTTTTGACACCTTGTTGGGCGACTGGTGATACTCAGACATTGC
The DNA here is from genome assembly GCA_024449315.1 of Daboia siamensis. Lineage (NCBI taxonomy): Eukaryota > Metazoa > Chordata > Lepidosauria > Squamata > Viperidae > Daboia > Daboia siamensis. The sequence goes on from JAKJMR010017002.1 coordinate 217,591, forward strand.
CTTGTCCTAAAAGTGGTACAATGGATGAAAAGGTTGAAAAGCCCTGTTTTAGTATACGGGTACTATTTGGTTCAGAATATTTTTTTTCTTGTTTTCCTGCTATAAAAACTGGGTGCGTCTTATGGTCAGGTGTGTCTTATGGTCCGAAAAATACGGTAATTTAACAGGAAAAGTAGGGGGTCGTCTTATACACCCAGTCGTCTTATACGCCAGAAAATACAGTAATGGAAACAGATGAGGGTTTTTCTATTTAACCTTCATTTGTGGGAGGGGTGCCTGGTGTATCCTAATTTCCATATTATTTTCCTTTTGGGTAAAGATGATACCTGAATGCTTTTTTTAAATAAAAAGATGATTTACTGATTAGAAATGCTGACCCAAACTAATGAATAATCACAGAAAACCTATCAAAACTGTCTCTTACCCAATAGTATGAAATTAAAGTAACTACTAGAAATTCTGTGGATCTTTGAGTGTTTCAGTAATTGGAGTACAGTATAGCATGCAGTATCAGAAAATACTTTTCCTAGTCAAAGAACTAGATTCATATTGAGAAATTAAGTTCTTGGAGAAAAAAATCTTTGAAATAAATATTAGAAATCTCTGATATTCTTCCAAAGAATCCAGGCAACATGTGATCTTGTGAGCAGTTCTGTTGAGCAACTTGTTAGCCACTGAAAAAAGCAACTCAGGCACTTGATGGAACTGCCCCAAGAGGCCTCCCTCTGTTGCCCATTCCCAGATGGATCCCATGTTTACTGAGGGCCCTCAGAAGATGAAGCAGCAAAAGAGACTCCTAATGTGCCAGAGGAGGAAAATACAGGTAGTTTTTGAATGATAGTTCACTTAGCAACGGTTCAAAGATACGACACCTCAAGTACTTATGACCTGGTCCCAAACCTACGTATGTTGCAGCACCACAGTGGTCGTTCGCCCTTACAACTGACCACAGAGATGCTGCAACATGCCCCCTTCCTATATTCCCCCCATCCTTCCCTGCCAAGTCCCCAAAGGTACTGGGTTTGCTTTGCTAGCTCACAAGGTTCCATGTGCTCCTCCCCACCCCATCACCAATTGCAAAGATTGCCAGGGCTTAAGACATTGGGCTAGGAAAGAACAGGCCAGGCCATGTTGCAGAAAAGTGGCCATCTTCTTCTTAGATGCTGACAAAGCTGTTTTCCTTTCGTCACTAGATTCTAGCCTTCCCTCCCCACCACCATTAGCTCCACTAGTCTTACACTAGTGGAGTTAATGGTGAGGGAAGGAAGGCATGTAGCCATCAGCAAACCTCTCCTTCTGGGCTGCCACAAAGAAGAGGGAGTCAAGCTATTCTCCAAAGCACCTGAAAGCAGGACAAGAAGCAACGGATGGAAACTAGTCAAGGAGAGAAGCAACCTAGAACTAAGGAGAAACTTCCTGACAGTTAGAACAATTAACCAGTGGAACAACCTGCCTCCAGAGGTGGTGAATGCTCCAACACTGGAAGCTTTTAAGAAGAGACTGGACAGCTATTTGTCTGAAATGGTATAAGGTTTCCTGCTTGAGCAGGGGGTTGGACTAGATGACCTCCAAGGTCCCTTCCAACTTTATTATTATTATTATTATTATTATTATTATTATTATTATTATTATTATTATTATTATTATTATTATTATTATTATTAATCTTTAAACCTGCTACTTCTCCAAAGGCACTAATTTCCTCCAGTAATTTAGGGCCTGATTCCAATGGGTCTTCCAAAATAAAAACTAAGTCATCAGC
>JAKJMR010017002.1:222326-274407 GCA_024449315.1 Daboia siamensis
TTCTTTCAATAAATGTATCGAGGTCCTTAAATTATTATCCAATGGATGCAAAATAAAATCTTTCTCCTTAGATTTAATCTCTTCCTCAAGATCTTTACGTTTTTGCATTTGCTTATGCCTATAAGCATTATTCATATAAATCAAGACCCCTCTCATGTACGCTTTACTAGCATCCCAAACCATTCCCATCGATGAACCTTTATGCATATTTATAACAAAAAATTCTTTCAGATGTTCTCTACATTTCTGCAAAAACACCTCATTTGTAAATAGATTTTCATTCAATCTCCAGGATCTTCTATTATCATCTTCAGCAAAGAACTCCAACCAAATAGGACTATGATCCGACAACGTCCTAGGAAAAATCTTAACATTCTTAACCTTAGAGAGAAGATCAGTAGTAATTAAAATAAAATCAATCCTAGAGAAAGATTTGTGTCTATCCGAAAAAAAAGTAAAATCTCTGTCCTTCATATTCCTTTCCCACCATACATCTCTTAGCTCCAAATCCTCCTTCAAATCAAAAAAGGCTTTGGGCAATTTCGAATAATTAGAAGGGTTTTCAAAAGATCCCTTCCTATCTTCAAATGAGTCCCAAACTCCATTCCAGTCCCCTATCATAATAACAGATTTGTAATCCCATTCGATTAGTCTTTGATGTAAAAATTTAAAAAACTTTTGCTGTTGTTGATTTGGAGCATATAATCCAATAAGAAAAACTTTCTTTCCTTGTAACATCAGTTCAAAACTAACATATCTCCCTTGTTTATCCGATTCAATTAATCGAGCCAAAAAATCTTTTCTTAGATAAATGACCACTCCAGCCTTCTTCTCCAGAGCACAGGCTGCAAAATGTGTTCCCAACCGGGAATTAGCCAAATACTTTTGGTCCTTTAATGCAATATGAGTCTCTTGTAAGCAAACAATGTCATTTTTATGTTGTTTCAAATAGTAAAATACTTTCTTTCTTTTCTGTGGTGAGTTTAAGCCATTAACTCTGTCTCTTCCCCGAGGTCCCGGGAGCGAGGATGTGCAGCCACCTGAGCTCCGGTTGGTATATTTGAATGCCAGGTCTGTTGTTAATAAGGCTCCTCTTGTCCAGGATCTGGTCGAGGGTGAGCATGCGGACCTGGCTTGCATCACGGAGACTTGGTTGGGCCCAGAGGGTGGTATTCCTCTGGTTGATCTTTGCCCGCCAGGTTTCCGGGTGCTACACCGACCTCGGGCTCAGGGTAGGGGTGGAGGAGTGGCGGTTGTTATGAGGGAGACCTTGTGTCCGCGGGAGACCACCGGTCCTCAGATAGTCGGGTGTGATTCTCTCTTCTTGAGATGTCGCCCTGGTGCACAGTTGGGCTTGCTGCTGGTGTACATTTCACCTAGACACACAGCAGCAGCTCTGCCTGAGCTTCTCGATATTCTCTCTGGGTTGGTGGTTGAGTTCCCCAAACTTATAGTTTTGGGTGACTTCAACCTGGGAGTATCATCTGAGTTAGCTCGGGAGTTCATGGCTTCCATGATGGCCATGGACCTGACGCAAGTAATTTCTGGACCGACTCATGTGGGAGGCCACACCCTTGACCTGATTTTCTTATCTAGACGGTGGTTAGATGATCTTGGTGGGGGTTCCCCAATTGTTATACCCCTGTCATGGACCGATCATCATCTCCTGCGGCTGGTCTTCCGTTTTGCCACTCCCCACCGTGGGTGTGTGGAACCAATTAAATGGTACCGCCCCAGACGCTTAATGGACCCTGAGAGGTTCCAGGCTGCGCTGGGGTCCCCACCTGCCTCCTTTGCTTACAACTCGGCGGATGCCTTAGTGGAAGCCTGGGAAAGGGCAGCCACTGAGGCTCTGGACCAAGTTGTACCCTTGCGGCCCCTGACCCGGTGCAGATCCCATCGAGCTCCATGGTTTTCCGCGGAGCTTCGGGAGATGAAGCGTCGGAGACGGGGCCTAGAGAGCTGTTGGAGATCCAGCTGATCCGAATCCGATCGATTGCAACTAAGAACCTATATTAGGTCTTATCTCGCTGCGATAAGGGAGGCGAGGTCTAATCACTTCGCTACCCTTATCGCGTCTGCAGATAATCGCCCGGCCGCTCTGTTTAGGGTGACTTGCTCCCTCCTTAATCAGGACGTGAGAGAAGAACCCTTGCAGGGTCGTGCCGAGGAGTTTAACCAACATCTGTCGGACAAAATCGCTCGGATTCGGACCGGTCTGGACTCTGACTGGGCAGAGTCTGACGATCAGGACACGGGCAATCTTGTCGATATTATCTGGGAGGAGTTTGATTCTGTTACTCCGGAGGAAGTGGACAGGACCATGAGGAGGCTGAGTTCCACCACATGTTTATTGGACCCGTGCCCTTCCTGGCTGGTTTATGCGGCTCGGGAAGGGACACGAGGCTGGCTCCAGGTGGTTATATCTGCTTCTCTGAGTGAGGGTAGTTTCCCCGCCGTCTTGAAAGAGGCGGTGGTGAGACCTCTCCTCAAGAAGCCTGCCTTGGACCCAGCTGTGTTGAATAACTTTCGCCCGGTCTCCAACCTTCACTTTCTTGCGAAGGTTGTTGAGAGTGTGGTGGCACATCAGCTCCCTCTGGCCCTGGATGAAGCGGATTATCTAGACCCGTACCAATCGGGTTTCAGGCCCGGGTACAGCACGGAGATGCCATTGGTCGCTCTGGTGAATGATCTCTGGAGGGCTCGGGACAGGGGACATTCCTCTGTCCTAGTCCTATTAGACCTCTCAGCGGCGTTTGATACCATCGACCATGGTATCCTGCTGCGGCGTCTCAGGGGATTGGGAGTGGGAGGCACAGTTTTGCGGTGGTTCTCCTCCTATCTCCTGGAACGTTCGCAGTCGGTGTTGGCAGGGGGACAGAGGTCGACCTCGAGGTCTCTCGTTTGTGGAGTTCCTCAGGGGTCGGTCCTCTCGCCTCTCCTGTTCAACATCTATATGAAACCGCTGGGTGAGATCGTTCGTGGTTTTGGAGTTGGGTATCATCAGTATGCTGATGATACCCAGCTTTTTCTTTCTACCCCAAACCACCCCAGTGATGCCCTCGACGTGAAGTCCCGTTGCCTGGAAGCGGTTCGGGTCTGGATGGGGAGGAACAGACTTCAACTCAACCCTGACAAGACTGAGTGGCTGTGCATACCAGCATCCTGGGATATTCAGAATATTCCATCTCTTTCTATGGGGGGTGAGCTATTCCCCCCCCCCCCCCCATAGATAGGGCCCGCAACTTGGGAGTCCTCCTAGATTCACGGCTTACTTTGGAAGATCACATAGTGGCTGTGACTAGGGGGGCCTTCGCCCAGGTTCGCCTGGTGCGCCAGTTGCGGCCCTATCTAGATCGGGATGCCTTGTGTACGGTCACTCATGCGCTCGTGACCTCTCGCCTTGACTACTGCAATGCTCTCTACATGGGGCTGCCCTTGAAGACCACTCGGAGGCTCCAGCTGGTACAGAATGCAGCCGCGAGAGTTGTGTTGGGAGTCTCCCGATACTCCCATATAACACCTCTGCTCCGTGAGCTGCATTGGTTACCAGTTGTCTTCCGGGTGAGATTCAAGGTACTGGTAATGGTGTTTAAGGCCCTACATGGCATGGGTCCGGAATACCTTAGGGATCACCTGCTGCCGGCATCAACTTCCCTCCGCCCTGTGCGTTCCCACAGAGAGGGTCTCCTCAGGGTGCCACCGATCAGAGAATGTCGATTGGTGGCCCCCAGGGGGAGATCCTTCTCTGTGGGCCCCCCGGAGCTATGGAATCAGTTGCTGGCTGAGCTCCGGATGGCGCCCGACCTTCGCTCCTTCCGTCGCGATCTGAAGACATTCTTATTTGTACAATCCGGCCTGGCCTGATGAGGGATGGGTGGTTATTTTAATATTTGTATTTATTGTTTTTAGTTGGGCATATGTTTAATTCTTTTTTAACTTTTGTATTTTTGTATTGCTATATATTTGCCCTGTACACCGCCCTGAGTCCTTCGGGAGAAGGGCAGTATATAAATAAAATTATTATTATTATTATTATTTAACATTCCATGTCAGGAACTTCACCATCTCTGGTGACCAGGAGCCTTTGGAACATGACCTGAAGATCACCTGTTGCTCTCTTCAGGCGTGCTCCTCCCACAGGCTCTGAAACAGCCGCATCTTGCATAGTTAAAGCAGATACAAGCTTCTGTTTTTGCTCTTTTTCCTTATGCTTGTATGCAGCCCTAGTCATCCTCTGTTCTCTCGTGTCCTCCTTTAACACCAAACTCTGCTCCATAGTGTCAGCCTGCTGCATCTCCTCAAAAGGCAGTGACATTGCCCCTTCACTCAACTGTTTATCTTCTTGTCTTACTTCTGTTCTTTTAACTCGAGGAGACGGTGGTGAGCCTGTTTTAAGGACCTTAGTATAAAAATCTTTTGCTTTTGAAATTGTGTTCAACCTATACCTCGTCCCTGCATAATTCACCACAATTCCAATGGGTATTTCCCATCTAAACCGAATTTGTCGCTTCTTAAGCTCATCAGACAAAAAGGCGAAGTCTTTCCTTTTTCTAAGAATTTTTGGGGGTATCTCCTTTAAAATTATAATATCTTGGCCTGCAATTTGGAATCTTTCCTGGTAAAAAGCTTGGATGATTGCATTTCTAGTTGATCTCCTGGAGAAGTAAATCACTACATCTCTAGGTAAATTTTTCTGTCTAGCAATCCAGGAATTAACCCTAAATGTCTTATCCATCTCTTTAACTAATTGTTCAGGTTCACATTTCAAGACAGGAGCCACTGCCTGCACCACTTCCTATTCCAAATCTTCTTTAGGGTTCTCTTTCAAACCCCTTATACGCAATGCAAACTCCATGTCTTTATATTGTGAAATGATAATTTCATCTTCTGTTCTGTCAATTTTAATCTCTGCTCTGTCCAATTTCTGTTTAGCACTGATAATTTTATTTTCCAAATTCTCAACATACTCCATAACTGAATCCATACGAACATCCAGGCGTTCAATGTGTGCAGCCAAGCCCTGAAGTGCAAGCACTATATCCTCCCTCATCTGCTTGTTTTGATTAACAAATTCTTCCTTTGTTTCCTTTATTTCTTGCTGTAATACTTGTGTTGATTGCATCACAACTTGCTGAATGTCTGCCAATGTAAATTCAGGTGGTGGGGGAGAAGGTGGTTGTACTGTAGGTTTCATTGTAGTTTGCCCTGCAGCTTGTGATAAAGGTGAAGAAATGGCACTTTTAGAGATTGTAGGGCCTCCCCCACACCTTGCAGCCATCTCTTAAGTTTCGATTTCCTCTTTCTTCTAGCAGAATCAAAGTTCAAAAAAAAAAAGGAAATTCCTTATCCTTCAATAATAAAAAAAAAGGCAAACTCTCAAATACACAAAATCCGGTACTGGTTAGAATCAGTTGCAAATTGTATCTCATGCTATGTTGCAAAATGTAGCAACTTTCCAAAACTGTCAGTTCATACAAGAAAGCAACATTCCAACGCCATTTTTTCTCCGTTTCAATCAGCTTAAAACTTGAAGAAGATAATGAATCTGAGTTAAAGTTAAAATCCAACTTGAAAATTCAAATCCTCCTGCTTCGCTCTGCCTGCTTCTCAAAGAAAAAATACTCACCGTCCCATCTAAGCAGCAGATGTAGTTGTCGCGTCTGGTTCCACTCCCTTATGGAGTGAAAGCATCCTGGGAGCGGAGAGAGCCTGGGCTCCGAGGGAACTCACCCTATCAACCCCCAGACTAGTTGAGGAATTGACAGGGGAGCTCTACCTCTACCCAGACAAGCTCGCCTCTCCCTCTTCTCCCGAGGGAGAGACTTCGGCACCACGGAACAGCTGATTTTCGCTGTCTCCTAGCGCTTAACGCTTCCCAAGGTTGGGCGGCTTCTGAAACGCCACCATTCGGCACGGCAGTGCTACCGGAAGTCTCAGCATTTTTCTGTGTCTTGAAGGCGGGCCACATCATCGTAAAATTCTTCAACCTCATCATCACTATAGCTTTTTTCCGTGTAAGTATGGATGATTTGAAGCTTGTATTGTTTGTTCAATTGAACGATGCATTGGGCTACTTTGTCTGATATACTTTCAAATTTTACTACAGAGTCTTTCAGCTTTTGGTTGATGAGAAAACCAACTCCGCCACATCATCCATCTTCAGTACCTCTAGTGTAGAGTAAATGCCCAGAGCTATCAAGCTCAATTAAATTTTCACCTTTTCATCGTGTTTCACATAATCCAATGATATCCCAATGCATATTATTGAGTTCAATCAGCAGTTCTTCTAGTCGAGCGTCCATTTTCATTGTTTGAAAGTTGACCGTTCCTATGTCCAAAGTACAAAGGCAGCCTGATTTAACCCAGTGATTCTTAGCATACTCTGCCTTCAGGCAGGTCTTCCTGCTGGCGTGGGTAGTTGACCTAGGGCCTCCGGGGAATGAGGGCCATTTTTAAAGTTGTATTGGCATGTGGAAGGAATAGACCATAATTTACCATGCTGGTCCAAGGCGGGTTGGCAGATGTGATTGGTGTTAGTCTGGGGTATCCATCATGGCCTATTCACCTTGGGAGACCCTTCTGGACATATACATATCCAACGACTTAGCCCATGATTTTATTTACCCACAAAAGGCCCTTTGGCTTGTCAAGATGATGACCAGGACTTAGGGGACAGTGAATGTGTCCAGATGGCCCCTCTGTCTTTAGTCACTTGCAGGCCTCTGAATGCTGGGTCATGAAAGGACAGCAAAGGAAACACTCAATGTTCTAACTCACTCGGGGACAGCTAGAGTCTTGGGGAAACACCCAGAGTGAACAGATGGTGTCCTGGGGAAACACCTAAAAGGGAACCTGCTAGCTACTTCGGCTTTCTAGTTTCTTATCTATAGTGTGCCAGCCCTAAGGGGCGAAGTCTTAATCTACTGAGTGCCAGCTTTGCTGGGTGAAGTGTGTATATAACCAAAATAGTATAAAAATAGGACATCTTTGCTATGTGATGCTTTTTGCATTTGTTTTAGAAAAGCCCATCTCTATTCAGCTGAATAAACACGTATTTTAGAAGTCCAATTCTGGTTTCCTGTATTTTGTTATCAAGCAAAACCTCCGAACCTGCACATCAAAGGCCCCAATCATAGAAGAAGAGAACTGCATCTACATAGAGGGAAGTATACAGTGGGGTACCCCAAGACTCTGTCTTAGGTCAAGTACTCTTCAGCATCTGCATCAATGATTTGGATGAGGGGATAGATGGGGAACTCATCAAATTTGCACATGACACCAAGCTGGCAGGAATAGCCAACACTCCAGAAGATAGGCTTAAGATACAGAAGGATCTTGACAGACTTGAATATTGGGTGTTATCTAACAAAATGAAATTCAATGGTGAAAAAAGCAAGATTCTACATTTAGGCAAGAAAAACCAAATGCACAGGTGTAGTATAGGTGGTACCTGGCTCAATAGTAGTAACTGTGAGAGGGATCTTGGAGTCCTAGTGGACAATCACTTAAATATGAGTCAGCAGTGTGCTGCAGCTGCCAAAATGCCAATGCACTTCTTGGCTACATTAACAGAGGGATAGAATCAAGATCACAATTTACAATGCCTTGGTAAGACCACACTTGGAATACTGCATCCAGTTTTGGTAACCACGATGTAAAAAAGATGTTGAGACTCTTTCTACAGTGGAGAGAACAGTAGCAAAGATGATTAGGGGACTGGAGGCTAAAACATATAAAGAATGGTTGCTGGAATTGGGTATGTGAGAGGCCTCACAAGACCAATGGCTCGTTGAGGCTCTTCCAAGCAAAAGGCAGCACGCAGGGATACAATCAGGTGAAAGATTTATTTATTTATTTATTTATTTATTTATTTATTTATTTATTTATTTATTTAATTTATATACCGCCCTTCTCCCGTAGGACTCAGGGCAGTTCACAAGGTTATTTTAAAAAACAGATACAACAATTACAAAACTTAAAATCAATTAAAAAGAATTATATAAACCTTGCAATAAAACCCCAGTTAAAAAACATTTAAAATCCCAATTAATATGCTCAGACAAGGCCAGAAAGCTCAAAGAGCCAGGTCTTCAGGTCCCGGTGGAATGAGCGAAGGTCAGGGGCCTGACCTTCTGTATCTTTATTTAGATATAAAGCAGAGAAAAGAGTTCCCTGGCATGCAGGCACCCATGCCTGGATTGAGCCCATGGATCAGTCCCAAAGGGAGCTAGAACAAGAGCTAAAGAGCAGCCCCTGTGCAGAGGTTTTTATGGGGGTTCCCAGCCCCTCCCTTACCAATGAGAGTGAGGGGGCCAGAGGGCCATTAACTCTCTCCAATGGGGCTGCAGGGGCCAGAGGCCCCTGACCTACCAGTGGGAGCAAAGGTGCCTCTTTGCTCCCATCTGGTGACCTTTTAAGGAACTGCCATGGCTAGCACAAAAACATCTAACAATTCCCCTTCTTGCCAGCCAATGACAGGGACCAGTGAGTGTATGTGAGGGGGCGAGCAGGTGTCATAGACATACAGATGCATTGTACACGTTCACAAGACCAAACACAAATGCTTACACAGAAGGTTGTGCCGGTCAATGGGTACAGGTTTGGTGAACAGGTCAGCTATCTGGTCAGTTGTGCTACAATGTTTGACATGTAGGAATCCCATTCTGGCAAGCTGCCTGACATTTTTATAGCGGATGTCTATGTGGCGGGACCTAGAGCCCACCATGTATGCCCCCGAGATCCCAATTGCAGCTGTATTGTCTTCTTGAATCTGGATGGGCAGAGGAGGTGCCCAGATGCTTGTTACCAGAGCATCAAACCAAATCAAATCATTGGCCATGTCCAACAGACTGGCATATTCCGTCTCGGCCTTGGAGCAAGAAACAAATTTTTGCTGCCTAACATGCCAATGGATAGGACAGCCATTTAGCAATATGAGGAAAACAGAGGTGCTCCGTCTACTCTTGGTGTCACCAGCCCAGTCTGCGTCCGAGTAAGCGGAGAGCTGGGCCGGCTTCCCCTTCTCTGGCTCCAGCACAAGGAGAGCATCAGCTGTGCCCCTGAGGTACCTAAGTACCCTCTTAACAGCAGTCCAGTGGAATTCCTTTGGGTGTTTCACATGCCTGGACAATAGATTCACAGCTAAAGCTATGTCAGGCCTGCTCCAATTGCTGATATATAGCAAGGAGCCAATCACAGATCTGTAAAGCTTATTATCTGTGAACTCAGGACTGTCCTCATGAGTGTGACTGTAATAGTCACTTTGTATCGGGCTACGCGTTGGGTTAGATTCTGCCATTTTGCATCTGGCCAACAACTCCTCAATCTTTTCTTTCTGAGATAGGGCGAACCCCTTCTCAGTGGCCAAGATGTGCACACCCAAGTACCTGTCAACCCGCCCCAAGGACTTCAGGGTAAATCTTTCCCCCAGGGCCTTGGCAAATTCATCACACCTTTCCTTGCTAGGCCCTACATATAGGAGGTCGTCCACATAAACTGACACCCGTTCTGTGGTACCCTTGGAGTTGCGTGTGAAAACGCACTCATCTGCATGGGATGCCCTGAAACCAACTCATTCTAAACTTTTTCTAAGGCAGTCATACCATAGTTTCCCCTACTGCTTGAGGCCATATAACCCTTTTCGGAGCAGCCATGTATTTCCCCCCTCCTGCTGGTAGCCAGGAGGGGCCCTCACGAGATCTGCCAGTCCAAGTTGGCGTGGAGGTAAGCCATCTGGATGTCGAATTGGAAGACTTCCTCCCCCAGAGCAGCTGCAGTTATGAGGGCAATTACGATGCTCTCTGCCCGGATGGCCCAACCAAATCAATATGGACTAGTTGGTCTGGGTATTGAGTCTTACACAGTGACACCTTAGGGATGGGGGCAGCCTTCCTCTTTGCCCTCTTACAGATGGCACAGTCCAGGAACACCTCACAATCCTTGAGCTGGACCCCCTCAGCAAACTCTCCCATCCTTTTAACCACGGGGAAGCTCGCATGACCTAATCTTTGCTGTAAGAGATGGGCACACTTATCATGGAGCGGCCTCCCCACTGACATCCTCTTGGCTTTGGTTGCCTTGAGTGGTGCCGGCACCTTAGGCTCCTTTTTGGGATTACCTGCTTTAGGTGCCTGCTGAGGCTCGGGTTTCTTGCCCACATTGCCCTTGAAAGGCTGGCTGACGCGGCTTGGGTGCAACCGCTTCGGCCTTGCGCTCCTTAGACAGCCTTGGGGCTGGCTGTGGGGCCTTTCTCTCTTTCTGCGCACAGGCCCCTTCTGAGGCGGCACCCGGTGGACTGTCCTCTGTGGCTGGGCCCTCAGGGGAGAAGTATGGCAAACCATTTAGGATGGTAACACTCCCAATGACCTTCTGGTCCTGAGTGACATGACCTCCCCCCTTACGAAATAAAACCTCCACCCTGTCATCATCACATAACTTGATTAGGCTCAACATATTGTTAGCAATGGAGGGAGCATGCAATACCCCTTCAACATTTCCCAGCCCCGGTACAGAGACAGTGCCCTCCCCAACAACCAAAGCCTTATCACCGCTGGCAACCTTGACAGAGGAGTTAATCCTCCTCAACCTTTTAAACCCTTGTTTCATGTTGGTAATATGGGATGAAGCTCCAGAGTCCAGTAACCATAGGCCAGTGGGGCCACCAGCCTTTGTGGCAGGGGTGAGAGTACAAGTACATACAAAATTGCCCTTGGCACCACCTTTGCCCCCACCACGCCCCCTTCTCTGCCCCTTGCCCCTTCCTTGATTGGAACCATGCTTGGGGCCTTGCTGGTGATAGGGGCAGTCCTTCTTCAGATGCTCCTCAGAGCCACAGATGAAGCACTTAAGTAGAGCATTGACCTGCTCTGAGTTGTGGTGCCTCCTGCTGGCGTGCTGAGTGGTGGCTCTGGTGTATTCTTCTGCATCTCTATGCCTCCTGTCTCCTCATTGAGCCTCCCTGTGGGGTAGGACAGAGTCATGGCTTCCTTTCTGGTCCCCTCCAGCAAAACAATGAAATTGCTCCAATTTTTGTCCAGAGATGCCAGAATGACAGCAATCATGTTCGCTTCAGTTACAGGGTAGTCCCGGAGCATCAGTTCTGCCCTGAGCACCTTCAGTTTTCCCAGGTGCTCTGCCATGCTGGCCCCAAACCTCAGCTTGGTGTTATAAAACTCAGATGTGAGCCTGGTGGTCGAACCCAGGCTGTCACTGTTGAATAAATCATATAACAAGCCCCAAACTTCGCCAGATGTGAGCCCATCTGGAATGCTGGGGTACAAGTTACCACTCAGTAGAGTGGTATATGCTTTCCTATGATACCACTCTTCTTGGGGTCCCCAGGAAAGAGGTGGGGGGTCCAGAACCATCTCTAGAGTCCCTTCCTTTAACAGACACACCTGCAGTTCCTTATTCCAGCTGCTAAAATTTTCCCCCCCATGATGCAATTTTTCAAAATTATTTGAGAGGGCAGAAGCAGATGAAGGGGTCTGGGAATAAAGGAAATTTTCCCCAGCTCTTTGTCCATTTCTATACATCTGTGAGCTTTCCATTGAGGTGAATGGAAGAGGGATCCCTCTGCTGGCAAGTGTTGGTATTTTTCTCTCTTTTTCAGATGGCCCCGACTGAGCATGCTCAGAACTCATTTGAGCCCAGGAGGTGGAGGGAACGGATGTCTCTCTCTCTGCCTCTGGGCCAGGCCTAGGCCTAGGCCTGCAGGCCAGTGCCTGGGCCCAAAGAGGGGCTGAAGACCGCAGAAGCCCCGAAGATTCCTCCAGAAGCCCCCCCAGCACTGGAACACTCACCGGGGGGCGAAGAGTGCAGGATGGGGCCGGGATGCCCCAGAGATGCCGAGGATCGCCCGGAGGAGCCCATCGCTGGTCCTGAAGACCCTGGAGGTGGCTGAAGACAGCGCTGGAGGTGGGGACCTCGTCCGGAGGCCCCCCGAAGACCATCTGGTAAGCAGGGCGTCTGGGTGGCAGCGTAGGGTAGGCTGGAGGGCCCGGGGGTTCCCCAGAGGCCCTCTGGCGTTGCAAGACGTAGCTGGGAGGCTCCAGGCCGGACGCCTCCTGGCAGTTAGGCCCTGGGGAGAGAGTTGGAGGCCCCAGGGCTCCTTCGGAGGCCCTCTGGAGACACGGGGCGCAGTTGGGGGGGTCCGGACTGGACGCCCCTCCCCCGTAGTCAGGCTCCTGGGGGTAGCGAGTGAGGCTGGCTACCCCCGATGTCAAGGCCGCGATCGTTGTGGCCTCCAGGGCCGCAACCACGACCTGGATGGCTGCTTTAATTCCTGCTGTAGCAGGCGCGGCTGGGCAGGCTTCGAGGCCATCATAGGCCTCAAGGCTTTCCGGTGGGGAAGGCCGGGCGGTTTGCGTGCCGCTTCGGCTGGCTGCCACCTGTTGCTGGCCCTCGAGGCTTAGCTGAGGCCTACCAAGCCTCGCTGGGGTAGGTGCCCTGGGGGCCGCCATGTTGCTTCCAGTTGGCCCCGGAAGCTGCAGGTCACAGTTTGGTGGGAAATTTCCCACCAAAAGCTCCGGGGCCCCCCAGGGTGGCCGGTGCCATGTTAGGGGGCCTCCTGGGTGCTGGGAAAGGACTTACCCGGTGTCCAGAGGCCCCCTGCATTGGTATCACTCGTGGAGAGGCTTGTGGCATCCTTCGCGCTGCAAGGAGCGTTTGGAGCAGCTCCCTGCATTCCCGGTCAGTCAGCTGGTCCACGCTGGGGGTGGCCTGGTCCCAGGCCGCTTCCCCAGTGTCTGGGCAATCTTGGGTGGACTGCAGGCCTTCCATGCTTCCCTCCGTGGCTTGCAGCTGTAGGGAGGCATGCGAAGGGGTCCCTGGCGCTTCGATGGGTCCTCTGGGGGCATAGAGGTCATCTGTGCCCTCACCTGGATCGAAGCTTGTGTCAGGGGCTGGATGCAGGGCTGCCATCCTTGATTGAAGACTCCTGGTCACAATCGGGGATCTCCTGCCATCCATCTCAAATGGGTTCTTGCTGGAACCTCCAGGCATCTTGCTTCTGCTGCTGGCTTGGAAGTGTTGCCTCAAACCATCCTCTGCTACCAATTTGTGAGAGGTCTCAAGAGACCAATGGCTCATTGAGGCACTTCCAAGCAAAAGGCAGCATGCAGGGATGCAATCAGGTGAAGCTTTATTTAGATATAAAGCAGAGAGAAAGAGTTCCCTGGCATGGAGGCACCCATGCCTGGACTGAGCCCATGGATCAGTCCCAAAGGGAGCTAGAACAAGAGCTAAAGAGCAGCCCCTGTGCAGAGGTTTTTATGGGGGTCTCCGGCCCCTCCCTTACCAATAAGAGTGAGGGGTCCAGAGGGGCATTAACTCTCTCCAATGGGGCTGCAGGGGCCTCTTTGCTCCCATCTAGTGACCTTTCAAGGAGCTGCCATGGCTGGCACAAAAACATCTAACGTTGTTGTTATACGACTCCACATCCATTCATACTAAAAAATGCTTCTGGCAATGCTTATGTTACTTCTCAACCCATCATACCCACTTTCTTTTAAGACAGAAAGCCCATAAGTAAAAATAACAACCAGCAAAGAGGACAGAAAAAATTGTTTGAAAAACTACACAGAATTTTCACCCCTTCTTCCATTCAGCATTCTTCCAACTAAATAGTTATCTTTTTTCTTTTTCTTTCTCTTAAGTAAATCACATGCTACTTTTTTTCCCCAAAGCATTTTGCCCATTTCTGGCCATTTTCCTTTCAGAAGAACAGAACCACAAAGCCGGGCTGCTCATCTCATGCATGCACCAAGCACACTCCACTTGCGCCCTACTGACAACACATTACAACAAAACTGAATCTCATAGTATCTTTATATTTTTAATAAGTTGCTTGCCAATCTAAGGGGCAGGTCTTTTTCTTGTTAAACTTCTTACTTAGGTTTCACTTTATTTATTTATTTGCATCTCTGTTTGTTCTCCTCCACTAAGACAGTCCTGGGAACCAGCCGTCGGGGCAATAGAAGGCAATTGAACCCTGCCAACACAGACAGTCCTTATGTATGGAAAAGGTCCATACCTTCTGGGAAAAAGAAGAGAAAAAGATGTGCTACCTCAGCAAGAGAACCAACCCTTATGTATGGGAAAGGTAGCAGGCACAGTTGATAAACAATCCCCTCCCAGCAAACAAGCTGACCCTTATTTACGGGGAAGGTAGCTTCCACAAAAACCAGGACATAATTATACGTTAACAAACACCAACACAAGCAAAAGATGCACCATAACATAAAACACATTATACAGAAAAAAATGGCAAACACAAATGGGTGACACTACACCCAACTTTAGTAAAAAAAATTAGACAAACAGACAAAGGCAAATTGCCACACAACACCACCAGCAAAAATGCTGGCATGCACAATATAGGAATAAACAACACTAAAAACAAGTCAAGCAACAAACAAACCTAGCTTAAACAAGTGCAACAGGGAAAGCTATGTACCTAAAACACACACTCTTTGATTTCCTTGATCCAAAGGAGAAACACTTAAATATAGCAAAAATAAAAGTTAAAAAAATGGGTTCACTGAGTAAGGTCCAGCACAACACAAAATCCCCGAACCTATATCAATAAAATTACAACTTCAAAACAAAACCCCCAAAACAATATCAATAAAACAATATCAATATCAATAAAAACATAAAACCTCAAAACAATATCAATAAAACACATGTTGTTGATGAGGGGCAAAAAGTCTTCGACAAGAATGAGATGTAATAAGAATATACACAACGGGCATGACCCCTGCCAAATTACCCAATACAAGAAGCTCCCAGGACTGCCAGCCCCTCACTGGTTCCCAGCCACAGGACCAGCCTGGACTGTTTTACCAGTGAGGTACGGCCCATCACACAATCAGTCTGTCCTCAAAGCAAGTCCGGGCATGACCCTTCCCTTGCTCCCAGCTCAGGAGGACAGGCTTAACTAACTAACTAAATCACAACATCCCTATCTATCTACCCTAAGGTCCCAAGGAAAGGGGCCTTTTTCTTACCCCTGATCCAAAGTAGATTGTGAGTGCTCGGAAAGAGTGGGCTGGTTACCTGGGGCCCAAAACCAGGAAGCGGTCAGTAATCCCAGCTGCACAGCAGGTCTCTTCCAGCAACTGTCTCTTCCCGGCCAACGCACCAAAACTGTCGTGGAAAACACCCAATGAAAAAAACCACAAGACAGCAACACAAAACAATAATTCATATATAAAGGGAACAGAAAATAAGACATCCTACTGTTAAATACAGTACATTGTGTTGTTTAAGTGTTCCCTTTATTTTTTTTGAGCAGTATATACAGTATATATATATATTATATGTGTGTGTGTGTGTGTGTGTGTGTGTGTGTGTCTGTGTGTATGTATATGTATATATATAAAATTGATTTTTTTAACACAGCATAAATCACTCAATAATTAGTAAACTGTGTTGTCTGGGTAACATTTGTGAAACCATCTTTAACAATTAGTTTCTATAATCTATATTCTATACAGTACTTGTTGCCTTTACTATATTGTGGTAACAGGCCTACAATATCCATGGTGACTTTACAAAAGGGAATGGGGACTAAATGTACCCTTTCCATAGGGACTTTGTCTTGTCCCCCTTTTGGCCTTACCAATTGACACACAGGGTAGGTTTTATAGTATTGGATCACTTCTCTGCACATCCCTGGCCAATAGAACCTATCCAAAATTATATAAGTGGCCCTATCCTACCCATATGTCTAGGCCACAGAGTTTCATGGGTTAACCCCAATATGGCTTTACTATATCCCTGAGGAACCACAATTTGTTCAGTCTGTTGCTTTATGTAAGGATAAGCCTTATGCGATATCACAGGGTATGTCTAATATAATGAAAAGAAGGACTATGGGTGACATGATAGCAGTGTTCCAATATCTCAGGGGTTGCGACAAAGAAGAGGGAGTCAAGCTATTCTCCAAAGCATCTGAGGGCAGGATAAGAAGCAATGGATGGTAACTAATCAAGGAGAGAAGCAACCAAGAACTAAGGAGAAATTTCCTGACAGTTGGAACAATTAATCAGTGGAACAACCTGCCTCCAGAAGTTGTGAATGCTCCAACACTGGAAGTTTTAAAGAAGATATTGGACAACCATTTGTCTGAAATGGTATAGGGTTTCCTGCCTGAGCAGGGGGTTGGACTAGAAGACCTCCAAGGTCCCTTTGGATTTTTCAGCAGCCTTCAATAGCATTGACCATGGTATCTTTTTTGACCATGGGCAGGAGCTTAGAACTGGAACACTGTCTTGCAGTGCAGGTAGTCCTCATTGAACAACCACTCATTCAGTGACCATTCAAAATTACAGTGGTGTTGACCAAGAAGGAATTAGGTGGGTCCTCATATTGCAGCTGTCACAGCATCTCCACAATCACATGATTGCAATTTGGGTGATTTGCAACTGGGTTGCAATTATAACATCACAGTCTCCTGCCATCACGTGATTGCCATTTGTAACCTTCACTGCTAGTTTCGGACAAGCAAAATCAATGGGGAGGCCAGCAGTAGGTTGCAACTGGTGATTGCTTGACTGAGGGATGCTGTGACTGCTCAAAATTTGCCTAATGACAGAAACTGGGACTGCTGTAACTGCCATCATAAGTTGCACAGTCATGTGACATCATACTTTATGACTGCCTTGCTTAGCAAAGGAGTTTATGGTCCCAATTACCATTGTTAAGTGAGAACTACCTACAGTATACTTCTGCTCTTTTTTCAATGGGCAGTTCCAGTCAAGAGGAGGGGGAGGAGAGAATGGCCAAGCAGTTGCTCTCTATGGAGTTTTGCAGGGCTCAGTTCCTCCCCTCTGCATTTTAACATTTACATGAAACTGTTAGTGGAGGTCATCCTCCAGTTCAGAGTATGATGTCATTGGTACACTGAAGATGCCCAACTGTAGATTGTTACTCAAGAAGCAAATAACATTTTGTTGAAATCTTGACCTAGTGACTGAAGGCTGTGAAATGTATGGATGGGATGAAACAAACTGAAGTTGAATCCAAACAAAATGGAGTTGCATTTTTTTCACTGACGTTCTTTGATGTCTTCAAAATTGTCATTTGACAGGGCAGCACCACTCCTGAAAGAACAGGTCTATGACTCTGGGATCCTTCTGAACCTGCAGCTACTGCTTGATGGTCAAATGGAAGCTGTAGCCAGGGGACCTTTGCCAAGCAATGGCTTGTACACAAACCACAGCCTTATGTGAAACACAAAGGTTTCTTGATGGTAATTCACATTGTCCTCACCACTTGTCTGGATTACTACAATGTGCTTGACATGGAGCTGCCTCTGAAGACCACCCAGAAATTTAAACTGGTCCAGAATGCAGCAGTCCAGATGTTGGCTGCTACAGGCCAATATGAACATGTGATATGTATGCTCTATGCCACAGGTGTCAAACTCGCTGCATCACATGACGTGTTGCAATGTATTGCGACTTTTTTTGCATTGCCGGAGCTGAGGTGGACACGGCCTCCATATGATGCAACTGACCCACGGCCGGCAGTTTGACACCCCTGCTCTACGCCTTGTACTGGCTACCCAATGGGTTCCATGTGAAATTAAAAATTCTGCTTTCAACCTTTAAAGTTCTACATCACTTGGCACCAAGACTACCTTCTCCAGTTTTCACTGGCCTAAACTGTATATCCTGGGGGAACTACTAGTGGTCCCCTACTTCTATCAGGTGAGGGGGACAGAATCATGCAGGTGCTGCTTTTTGTTGCTGTGCATGAGCTCTGGAATAGTCTGTCCTGGAAATCTGACCTGCTTCCACACTTGTGGCTTTTTGCAAGCAATTAAAAACAATTATTCTGAACTATTTCCATTTGGGATATAAAGTATTATCATCAATGTTGTTGGTTCTGCTTTCTTTCAATTACATATATCAGGCCAATAAAAACCCAACTAACTCCAATTAGCTTATTAAATTTAAGACACTCCATCCAATTTATCCTCATAAAGTCTTTTTCTTCTCTAGAATATCTATAAAATAAATATAAACTTCTCTTTTTCTCAAAGAATTCTCCACCTTAGTATCCATGAAGAAAAAATCCCAAACCTGTCCTCTTAAGAGTTGCAAATTTACTTGGAAATCTTCTTTCAATTGCACTGGGAGGTTTATATTTAAACAGTCATCTTCATAAAGATTGTTGTCAGATTTATATTCCAAAGTTGCAGTTAATTCCTTTGCATTGTCAGATACTTGTGAAATTGCCTCAGCGGTTTGATAACTTTCTACATATAATTGCACCTCTGAATTATTCATCTTTCTTCCAATTACTAGAGTAGTTTTCATAACATCTTCAGAACATAATCGATATATAAATTGAATAGTTTTATTTAGATACAGGTGAAACTCGAAAAATTAGAATATCGTGCAAAAGTTCATTTATTTCAGTAATGCAACTTAAAAGGGGAAACTAATATATGAGATAGACTCATTACATGCAAAGCAAGATAGTTCAAGCCGTGATTTGTCATAATTGTGATGATTATGGCTTACAGCTCATGAAAACCCCAAATCCACAATCTCAGAAAATTAGAATATTGTGAAAAGGTGCAATATTCTAGGCTCAAAGTGTCCCACTCTAATCAGCTAATTAAGCTGTAACACCTGCAAAGGGTTCCCAAGCCTTTAAATGGTCTCTCAGTCTGGTTCAGTAGGAATCACAATCATGGGGAAGACTGCTGACCTGACAGTTGTGCAGAAAACCATCATTGACACCCTCCATAAGGAGGGAAAGCCTCAAAAGGTAATTGCAAAAGAAGTTGGATGTTCCCCAAGTGCTGTATCAAAGCACATTAATAGAAAGTTATGTGGAAGGGAAAAGTGTGGAAGAAAAAGGTGCACAAGCAGCAGGGATGACCGCAGCCTGGAGAGGATTGTCAGGAAAAGGCCATTCAAAAGTGTTGGGGACTTTCACAAGGAGTGGACTGAGGCTGGAGTCAGTGCATCAAGAGCCACCACACACAGATGGATCCTGGACATGGGCTTCAAATGTCGTATTCTTCTTGTCAAGCCGCTCCTGAACAACAAACAATGTCAGAAGTGTCTTACCTGGGCTAAAGAAAAACAGACCTGGTCTGTTGCTCAGTGGTCCAAAGTCCTCTTTTCTGATGAGAGCAACTTTTGCATCTCATTTGGAAACCAAGGACCCAGAGTCTGGAGGAAGAATGGAGAGGCACACACAGCAAGATGCTTGAAGTCCAGTGTGAAGTTTCCACAGTCTGTGTTGATTTGGGGAGCCATGTCATCTGCTGGTGTTGGTCCACTGTGCTTCATTAAGTCCAGGGTCAACGCAGCCGTCTACCAGGAGATTTTGGAGCACTTCATGCTTCCTTCCGCAGATGAGCTTTATGGGGATGCTGACTTCATTTTCCAGCAGGACCTGGCACCTGCCCACACTGCCAAATGCACCAAAACCTGGTTCAATGACTGTGGGATTACTGTGCTTGATGTGTCAGCAAACTCGCCTGACCTGAACCCCATAGAGAATCTATGTGGCATTGCCAAGAGAAAGATGAGAGACATGAGACCGAACAATGCAGAAGAGCTGAAGGCCGCTATTGAAGCATCCTGGTCTTCCATAACACCTCAGCAGTGCCACAGGCTGATAGCTTCCATGCCACGCCACATTGAGGCAGTAATTGCTGCAAAAGGGGCCCAAACCAAGTACTGAGTACATATCCGTGCTTATACTTTTCAGAGGTCCGATATTGTTCTATGTACACTCCTTGTTTTATTGATTGCATGTAATATTCTAATTTTCTGAGATTGTAGATTTGGGGTTTTCATGAGCTGTATGTCATAATCATCACAATTAGGACAAATCACGGCTTGAACTATCTTGCTTTACATGTAATGAGTCTATCTCATATATTAGTTTCCCCTTTTAAGTTGCATTACTGAAATAAATGAACTTTTGCACGATATTCTAATTTTTCGAGTTTCACCTGTATTTCTCCAGCAAGTCTTTTGCAATACTACAAAATCGCTCAGTCTCCATTTTCTTAGCTCCCTCTTGTGGTCAAAGAGTACATATTTTAAAATCAATACTTCCTGGCCAATGAGAATTCATAAAAACCAGAAAGTTTCACAACAAAACAATCCAGAACTATAGATTACTTAAAAGTAATGAAATAGGACCACACCTTTCTGTCCTTTATAATTCACCATCAAGGATACTTCACACTTCCTTATTTTAGTTTGCCTCCAGCAAACCTCTTCCTTGTTTAATAATAAAGGAATCTCAAAAATGGTGCAGATCTTCAAAAAGGAGTAACAGGCTGTGACTAAAAAGAGCCTCTTTTAGTTAATAAAGATAATAAACCGCTAAGGTGATTAAGAAATGAAAGCCACAACTTATTGTCTGTTTGAAAAATAAATTCCAGATTGGCTGCTTTTCCAACAGCAAAGTGAAGCCCCTCAGCTGAAGGGCTCACCAGCTCACTCCAAAGCATGGCTCCTGAAGCTACTTGCAGACCATTGCTACATGTATGGAGGATCTTGTGGGGTGATTCTAGAACTCTCCCTAACCCAAGAAAGTCATAAGAACAAAGTAAACTCAATTCTTTGTCACTAGTTGAAGAAGCTTTGGTCTGGAGGTGTAATGTATTGGCCACAACTGTTTTAAATCACTTCCTTAATGTCTGATCACTTGCTTAATGTCTGACCTAGATTTCCCTGTTATGTAACGGTTGCTGTTACTGAAAGCCAGACTGGCTGTCTCCAGGCTAATAATTAGGTTTTGGGTGGGAAACTGTTACTTTAAACCTATTGGTCACTGCCTGGAGGCTAACTGTATAAATATGTAGCTGTGCAGCAGCCTTTAGGGCTGCTTCTGTTCTGAGTTAATAAACTTGTTTGCTGTTTCAACACTTTGTCTCACTTAATGCCTAAAGAACCGAAGATATAACAGTGGCGATGAAAGTGGGATGTGCTGCTTCATCGTAAGAGTCTGAAGTCACTAGGGGGTGAGGCCAGCACAGAGCCTGGCAGGGACAACATTCCCCCCCTTGGTCTGCCAGCAAGACACGCTGAAGACCACCTCGCCCTAAGGATCCGTCCTAGAGCCTACGCAGAAGCCAGCAGCACAAGGCAACACGAGCAACAAGAAATGCAAGCACCTCACCATGGTGAAAGTAGGCAAACTCAAAGAATTCAATGTGACACACCTGGAGAGATGGGCATCCTACATTTCCCGCGTCGAAAATTACCTCCGCGCCTACCAGATTGGCGAAGATGGGCTGAAGGCCGTGACCCTCCTCTGCGTGTGTGGCCCCGCCACCTTTGACATTGCCGAGAACCTGGTCGCACCAACGCCACTTGAGTCCATCACCTACGCGGACTTGAAGAAAAAGCTCCGAGAACACTTCGAGCCCAAATTATCCATCATAGTGTGGAGGCACACTTTTGAGCAGCGGGAGGTACAGCCCAGTGAGTCTGCTACAGAATTTATCACCGCTCTTTGTCAAGCATCCCGACTCTACAATTTCGCGGATTTGGAGAGACTAAGAGACCGTTTAGTCTGTGGACTCCAGAACCGAGAGCTCTAACAAAAACTGTTCACTAAGGAGACTCTCTCGCTACAGGAGGCCTTGAAGGAGGTCATGGTGGACAAAGCCGCCAGAGGGGCCATTAAATCACTGTGGTCCTCCAAAAGCACTTCAAGCACCAAAGCCGTCCACCATGAGGACGCCAAATGGATGGAAGACACCGACTCAGACTACAAACTCAACAAGCTACAGAAGCACCAGGAGAAGAGATTGCGGCCAGCTGAGAAGGCAGTTCCGTTTCTTAGATGCATGGGCTGCGGAGGCCACCATCAACGCGCGGAATGCTGATTCTGAAAAGCCACATGCCGGGCCTGTGGCAAATCAGGCCACATTGCCGCCATCTGCCGAGGTCGCCAGAGGGACCGTCCACCAGAAGACCCACTCAAGAGAGGTACTGGGGGCCTGGGGCAACACCGAGTAGGGTTCTGCTCCAGCCGGAAGCAGAAGCTTCGACTTCAGGTCAAGCTTCAGGGAGTTCCATGCAAAATGGAACTGGACACAGGCTCAGCCATGTCCATCATCTCCATAGGAACCTTCTGGCACATATGCAACTGCAGCAACAGATGGGTCAAACTTCGACCATCTAATCTACTGCTCATAGACTTCCAAAACTCCTGAGTGGCAGTCAAAGGTGAAGCCACACTTCTGGTGAATTTCAAGGGGTTTGCAGGCCTGCTAGATGTTGTAGTGATGGAAGGGCAATGCACAAGCCTCATAGGGCTCGATTGGTTTGATGCATTGGGCATTCAAGTAACTGGCATTCACCAAACACAGGTGGCAGACTTGTCTTCAGTCTGCCAAGAGTTCACGGAAGTTTTCAGTTCAAGCCTAGGGGAGTACAAGGGTCCCCTGATAGCCTTCAAGCTTGATCCCCTGGTAACGCCAATACAGATCAAGCCTCGTTGAGTGCCTTTTGCTTTTAAAAGCCAAAATCGATGCAGAGCTGGACAAGCTGGTCAGTCAGGGGCTATTGCAACCTGTAGACAGTGGGGTGTGGGAGACCCCCATAGTAATGCCACTTAAGGCCAACTGAGAAGTATGCATATGTGCTGACTATAAGTGTACCATTAACCGGGCACTTCAACAGCACACATACACGGTGCCAGTTGTCATCCATATTTTGGCATCATTGCAAGGCAGCCGAGTGTTTGCCAAGTTATATTTGGTGCAGTCCTACCAACAGCTGCCAGTGGACAAGGCCACGGCAGTCACCCAAACCATAGTCACCCATTGGGGGGCCTTCAAGGTCAAGCGCCTACAGTTTGGGGTGAGTGTAGCCCCAGAGATTTTCCAGGGAGGAAAGGAGCGCATGCTCAAGGGCATTCCAAGGGTCTGCCCCTACTTCGATGATGTTTTCATTGCCGGGGAATCTGTAGAGGTTCTGGCTGAACGGCTTAGAGCCGTCCTTCAGCGGTTCCGCTCAGCGGGACTTAAATTGAAAAAAGAAAAGTGCAAGATTGGGGTAGAGTCAACTGAATTCCTTGGGTTCCACATCGATGCCGACGGCATTCATCCAGCGGACTCAAAGCTGAAAGCATTTCAGCAGGCCCAAAGTCCAAGGGAGAGCTTCAGGCCTTCTTGGGTCTTCTTAATTTTTATCATGCATTCCTCCCACATAAGGCCGCAGTGGCAGAGCCGTTACACTGGCTCTTAGAAAAAAAGGCTCAGTGGCAGTGGACCAGTGTCCATGAAAGAAGTTTCAAGGCAGTCAAATCACTGGTGTCCTCGAACTCTGTGCTCACTCAGTTTAACGAGAAGCTGCCAATCTGCATCGCATGTGATGCATCCCCGTATGGGGTTGGGGCTGTGTTGAGCCATTTGTTGGCTGATGGGAAACAGTCTCTTATCGCCTACTATTTTAGGACCCTGTTGTCCGCAGAGCACAATTATGCGCAAATTGACAAGGAGGCCTTGGCCATTGTGGCTGGAGTAAAAAAGTTCCATGACTACTTGTATGGCCGCCATTACACGGTCTTTATGGACCACAAGCCACTTCTAGGGTTGTTCACCACAAACAAGCAGACACCTCAAATTCTGTCTCCTCGAAAGCTGAGGTGGACTATATTCCTTTCAGCGTACAGCTACAGGCTAATTCACAAACTGGGCAAAGAAATGGGCCATGCAGACAGCCTTAGCAGATTGTCCCTGCCACACGTGGAGCCAAATCCAGCTCCGGCTGCACACATCCTGGCTATACAGGATTTGCCAGAGTCTCCTTTCCATGCTGGAGACGTAGCTGCTGAGACAGCAGCTGACAAAACAGCCGCATGTTAAATTGGGTATACACAGGATGGTTGGACAAATGTCCAGGGCCGGAATTTCAGAGTTTCTTCATGAGGAGAGATGAGCTTTCAGCTCATAAAGGGTGCATTCTTTGGGGAAGTAGAGTCATAGTCCCCAGCTCTTTAAGGCCCAGAGTTCTTGAGTCTCTGCATGAAGGCCATCTGGGAATAGTCCAGATGAAGGCACTGGCAAGGAGCTACCTTTGGTGGCCAGGGCTAGATAAAGCTATCAAGGCCCAAGTACATGGCTGCTACATGTGCCAATAATCCAGACCGGAGATGCTGCAGGCCCCTGTCCACCGATGGGAGGACACTCACACACTGTGGTCAAGAATCCACATCGATTTTGCTGTTTTTAATAGTGGTCGATAGCCACTCTAAATGGTTAGAGGTTGTACCAGTTCCCAATATGACTACTGGCAGGACCATCCAAGAACTGCACAGAATATTTGCAAGACACGGGCTTCCAGACCTCTTAGTCTCAGACAATGGGGCTCAGTTCACTGCTTCAGAATTCCAGGCCTTCCTCAGGGCAAATCTCATAAGGCACGCCATGTCGGCTCCCTTTCACCCAGCATCGAACGGTCAAGTGGAACGCATGGTCCGCACAAACAAGGAATCTCTGAAATGGATTGTCACAGGGGATTGGCAACACAGACTGGCCAATTTCCTACTCTGCCAGTGCACAACGCCCTGCAGTGCCATGGGTAGGAGCCCAGCCGAGCTCCGATGGGGCCGACGCTTGATTACCAAACTGGACAGGCTACACCCCGACAGAGTCGCCTCAGACACTGCACAGCCAAAGGCACCAAGAGGTTTGCAAGTTGGTGACCTTGTTTGGATCCAGAATTACGGGCAAGGGGCTTTGTGGGTGGCAGCAGTGGTTGTTAAGTTGTCAGGACCACTCTCTTACGAGGTGGTCCTGGAAGATAGGCGAGTCATTCGCTGGCACATTGACCAGCTATGAGCCTCCCACTCCGAGCCCCCTGAGACACCGCAGTAGGATACCATGGTCGATGGTATCAAAAGCCGCTCAGAGATCTAATAGGACTAGGACAGAGGAGCAACCCCTGTCCCGAGCCCGCCAGAGATCATTCACCAGCGCGACCAATGCCGTCTCCGTGCTGTGCCCGGGCCTGAAACCTGATTGGTATGGGTCCAGATAATCAGTTTCCTCCAGGAACAGAGGAAGCTGATGCGCCACCACGCTCTCAACAACCTTCGCCAGAAAGCGAAGGTTGGAGACTGGAGGATAGTTATTTAAAACAGCTGGGTCCAGGGCAGGCTTCTTGAGGAGGGGTCTCACCACTGCCTCCTTCAGGGAGGCAGGGAAGACACCCTCCTTCAAAGAAGCAGTTATTACTGCCTGGAACCAGCCTCGTGTCCCCTCCCGAGCTGCATAAACCAGCCAGGAGGGGCACGGATCCAACAAACAGGTGGTGGAGCTCAGCCTCCCCATGATCCTGTCCACATCATCAGGGGAAACAGGATCGAACTCAGTCCAGATAACATGCTCAAGACCGTCCGATTCCTCCACATCAGACTCTGCCCAATCAGAATCCAAACCGGCCCGGATCTGAGCGATTTTGTCCATCAGATGATGACTAAACTCCTCGGCCCGTCCCTGCAAGGGATCCTCCCTCACCTCCTGGTTAAGAAGGGAGCGAATCACCCTAAACAGGGTGGCCAGGCGATTATCTGCAGACGCGATGAGGGCAGCGAAGTAATTAGCCCTCGCTGTCCTCATCACAGCAAGATAAGACCTTATAAAGGTCCTTAGCTGCAATCGGTCAGGTTCGGAACGGCTGGACTTCCAACCACTCTCTAGACCCCGTCTCCGACACTTCATCTCCCGGAGCTCTGCAGAAAACCATGGAGCCCAACGGGATCTGCACTGGGTCAGAGGTCGCAAGGGTACAACACAGTTGAGTGCCTCAGTGGCCGCCCTTTCCCAGGCATCCACCAAGGCATCAGCTGGGCTGTGAGTGAGGGCGATAGGTATAGACCCAAGTGCCATCTGGAACCGTTCAGGGTCCATTAGGCGCCTGGGGCAGAACCATCTAGTTGGTTCCTCCGCCCAGCAGCAGGGGGTGGCATAACGGAAGACCAGCCACAGGAGATGATGGTCGGACCATGACAGGGGAGTAACAACCGGTAAACCCCTCCCAAATCATCCAACCATTGTCCAGACAGGAACACCAGGTCGAGAGTGTGACCCCCCACATGAGTCGGGCCTTGAATTACCTGGGTCAGGTCCATGGCTGTCATGGAAGCCATGAACTCCCGGGCTAGCTCCGATGACCCTCCCAGGGAAGGCAGGTTGAAGTCACCCAGCACTATGAGCCTGGGGAACTCCACCGACAACCCTGAGAGGGTGTCGAGCAGCTCGGGCAGAGCTGTTGCCACACAGCTGGGCGCCAGGTATGTAAGCAACCAGCTCATCTGAGCCCGAGAACCACATCTCAGGAGGAGGGACTCACTCCCACCAATCTGGACAATGGTGGTCTCCCGCGGACATAAAATCTCCCTGATAACCACCGCCACCCCACCACCCCTACCCTGAGCCCGTGGCTGGTGTAGCACACGGAAACCTGGGGGGCATAACTCGATCAGAGGGACCCCTCCCTCCGATCCCAACCAGGTTTCCGTAATGCATGCCAGATCCACGCGTTCCTCCTCGATCAAGTCACGAACGAGGGGAGCCTTATTAACAACGGATCTGGCATTAAGGTAAACCAGCCTGAGCTCAGGGGCCTGATCACCCTCATCCCCGGGCAAGAGGGTGCTAACCGGAGGGTCGGAGCACGTCACCGCTCGCAAGCAGCACGTCACCGCTCACAAGCAGCGGGGGCGCGATCCCAGATGTCGATACGGCCCTCCGTGCACACATCTGCTGCCATTCCCTATCGTCGTGGGGATTTGAAGCCCCACCCCAGTACACACAGAACCAGCAGCCTCTACCCTCAACCCTTCCCACCCCATTGCTATGCAATCAGCTACGTTTCCCAATAGAATAGTTTGGTGAGCTTTCTAACCAAATGCTCATGCCCACCCCACCTAACTGACAGAAATGACCTTGGTTCCCACGGGACAGTGAAATTTTTAGACTAGCAGAAATCCTCCGCACCCCATCCCGTTCTTGTGGCAATCTAGAATGAGCAAGATAGCTGCAGCCATGTTTGTTGTAGAGTTGACAACAGCATTGGGAAATTATCCAATTTGTAGTGACCCCCAAAATAACTGAAACTGTGATCCTGGGGTTGGCTTGGCTAGATAAGTGGCAACCTACCATATGGTGGGAAAAAAGGGTGAAAACTATGATATTAGGAATGAGTCCCCTTCCTCTAACTCATAATGAACAGGAAAAGAAGGCCACCTCCACTGGAGCTGGACATAGACCAACTGAGCCTTTGAAAATTGCAGCTGAGCAGTTGCCCAGGATCCAACTCATTCCTAAGGAATACTGAGATCTGGCTGAAGTGTTCAGTGAGAAGGAATGTGACATGCTCTCCCCCTCACCGAGCTACTGACTCCCTAAGCCTAAAATGTATTCCATGATCCCCAGAGATATAAACGAACTAAGAGAATACATTGGCAAAAACCTGGCTAGGGGTTTCATCCAACAAGCTAAATCACGTGTGGCTGCCCCAGTGTTATTCAAAGAGAAAAAAGACTGTACTCTGAGATTGTGCATGGATTTTACTGTAAAGGCTTAAACCCTGTCAGCATGGAAAACATGTTCCCACTCCCCCTGATGAAGGACATGTTAGCTCACCTAGCTAAGGGGAAGATTTTCACAAAGCTGGATCTATGGGAAGCTTACTACCGAGTAAGAATTAAGGAGGGAGATGAATGGAAAACTGCCTTTAATTGCCTGTTGGGGAATTTCCAATTCAAAGTGATGCCCTTTGGTCTCCAGGGGGCTCCTGCCATGTTTATGCAGCTGATAAATGAGGTGTTACATGACCACCTATACAAGGGGGTCCTAGTTTACCTTGACGACATCCTCATCTTTACAGAAACAATGGAAGAGCATGTCAAGCTGGTTCACAAAATGCTCAAAAAGTTATTAAAGGCAAACCTTTACACCAAGCTATTCAAAGGTGAGTTCTATCAGACATGCCTTAACTACCTAGGGTACCAAATCTCAAACAAAGGGGTGGAGATGGACCCAGAAAAGGTCAAGGCTGTTCTTGAGTGGCAATGAAATTTTATTTTAATGTATGCCAATTAGTGTACATTTAAAGTGGCAATAAAGTTATTATTATTCTATTTTAACCCCCTCAGACTCATAAGCAACTACAGAGTTTTGTGGTGTTCGCTAATTTTTACCAGCAATTCATTCCCTCCTTTGCTAAAATAGCCCTACCGATTACTGAACTTTTGAAAACAGGTAAAGGGGGGGGCAATACCCCATCCCAGCCAACCTTTAAAATGGACAATGGAATGCCAAGTGGCTTTTGAACAACTAAAATGGTTGTTCTCAGGAGAACCAGTCGTTAAACATCCTAACCCTGAAGAGCAGTTTGTCATCCAAGCAGATGCCAGTTGTGTTGCAGTGGAGACAGTCCTTCAGAAAAACAAGGGGGATCTGGAACCATGCGCTTACACCTCCAGGAAACCCACTGACACAGAGCGGCAATGGATTGTATGGGAGAAGGAGGCATTTGGTGTGCAATGGGCATTGCTAACCTGGCACCATTTCCTAGAGCGAAGTAAGATACCATTTGAACTGACCATAAGAACCTTGAGGCACTTAGAACCCCACAGAAGTTATCCCCCAAACAGGTTCAATGGGGGCAATATTTCAATCATTTTAACTTCTCTCTAAGGTACATTCCTGGAGGGAATAACTTCCTAGCTGACGCCTTGTCTAGAATGCCACAGTATAAAAGCCATCATGAGGAAGTGGTCAATGCTATCATCCCCTCTCCACAAAAAGCCTCACAAATCACCACTAGACATTAAGTGCAAAAACAATCCCCCGACCCCGACAGCAGCTTGACCCAGAAACTCAGAACCGAACTGAAATCTGACCCTTGGTTCAGAGACAATAAGCAAGTGTTGACCCATAGAGATGGATTAGCGTGGAAAGGTTCCAAATTGTACCTTCCTAGCACCCTCAGGGTCCAAGCCCTACAATGAAGCCATGATGCGAAGTAAGTCGGTCACTTTGGATTCTCAAAGACTTTACACTTAGTAAGATGGCAGTTCTGGTGGCCAGGAATAAAAAAAGACATTGAAAGCTATGTTAAGAGTTGTGCAATTTGTGCTGCCATGAAGAAAACACCAGGAAAGCCCTCTGGACTATTACAGCAGGTTGCGGAACCATCCCAGCCCTGGGAGGAAATCGCAATGGAATTCATCGTAGAATTCCTGGAAAATAGTGGAAATACCATAATAAGGACTGTTATTGACCTTTTCTCAAAGCAGGCTCACTTTATAGCCTGCCCTCGTCTTCCCTCCACCCAGAAACTGGCAAAGCTGTTTTTAAAACACATCTACTGACTCCACGGAACACCAAGAAAAATTATATCAGACCGAGGGGTCCAATTCACAGCAAAATTTTGGAGGTAATTTGTAAAGCTGATCGGATCCACCCAAGGGCTCAGCTTGGCTGAATATAAATGGAGCTTCTGAACAAGCGAACACAATGGTAGAACAATACCTGAGATGCTATGTTAACTATCAGCAAACTAATTGGGCAGAGTTCCTGCCTTTTGCTGAAGTGGCATACAACAACAATGTGCACAGCAGTACCGGACTTACTGCGTTCAGAGTGGCTACAGGCAGGGAGTTCATTCCCATGCCTGAATACCCTTAAGAGCCCATCTCCTCACAAACACTGACCGAGTGGGTAAACTCACTGCAGAGCGCTTGGACAAGCGTCAAACGTGCCTTAGCCAATGCCACAAAGATTCAAAAGGAGCAAGTGTTGTGATTCAGCGTCAGCCTGTGATACCAGCAGCTGAGTCTGATGATTCTGAAGAGGAGGAGGAGAAGGGGTTTGGAGAGCCTTTGGTGTCAGAGGGAGGCTCTGATGCACTGCAGGACTCTCAGCATGGCCCCTCCCGTCATGTTCCTCATCAGACTCAGCCATGTGAGCACAAGGTATTGGACGTAGATGATTCACAGCTGGATCTATTCAGGGATGCTAGGAGCAGGAGGCAATCCAGCAGAGTAGAACAGAGAAAGGCAATGAGGCAACTGGGTGAGAGGAGCAGAAGGCAATGAGAAACCATGCCTTGGGACTGCTGATAAAAGGGGAAGGTGTGGGAGGTGCTGGTTGCTGAAGGCAACTGTTTGAAGATCTTCTGCTAGAGTCCTGGGCTGTTATTCCTGTTTAACTCTTGTTTGAACTTTTGGTTTAACTCTTGTTTGAACTTTTGATTTCTTTGTAAATAAATTTGGTTGAGTTTTTCCAGCCTGTTGACTATAAAAAGGGGTTGTCCCTGACATTCAAACAGGGCCAGTCGTAGGCTGGAACAGAACAGCAAGCTCCCACGACTCTTGGGGAAAATGCATCCAGTTTGTAGAAACCAGTTGTAGAATCAACATTGAGACCAGTACCTCGAACCGCCCCAGGTCCCATTGACACCTATTATGAAATGAAACGAATTCTTGATTCTAGATTGTATAAGGGGAAATTATGGTACTTAGTTCAATGGAAGGGTTATCCTTTGTCCGAGACTACATGGCTGAAGAGTTAAAGATGTAAAGGCAGATAGATTAACGCAGAAGTTTCATGATAAACATCCCCCAAAACCTAGAGAACCTCCAGATGATAGAATAAAGGATTAGCAAAATACTAATGTGTATCTGTGCTTGATATTTTCAGGAACTGCTTTCTCTTTAGGGGAGTCCAATTCTCAACTTCTGAAATGAACCTGGCTGAAGCCATCTTTGTTGTTCTGAGTTGCCACAGGTTGGAGGGGGGGGGAGAAGCGGGAAAGAAAACAACAGTTTTGCTAGACTAAACACGGAGCAGTCCTGTGGGAACCAAGGTCATTCCCACAGCAGCTGGAAGGTGGTGAGAAGAGGTTTCACAAAGTCTACCAATTGCTTTTATTGGGTAGCATGATCTATAGCATAGTAGAGGGGAGGGATTTGTTACATTTAGTTACATTGAATCCCTAAGGGGAATTTTAGAGTTGCTGATATTATGTATCCAATAAACATATGCTTTGAGGAAACTTCAAGCATCGAAGTTCTGATTTATTTGGTTTTATTACTCAGAACCTTGACAGTAGCTTTGGAATGGTCTTTAAGGGTAGTCCCATGAACAACACATTGTAGTAATCTAATCATGAGGTCACTAGGGCATATGCGACTGTCTGAAGGACCTCCTGGGCCAAAAGATGGTGCAACTCATATACTAGATGTTTGTGCGAAGCCCCCCTTGGCCACAGCTTCCACCTGACCTATGAACAGAGGATCCAAGAGGATCCCCAGATTGTGCACAAATCTCATATGAACAGCTGCAACTTCACTGAAAGTCAACAGTGGAATCCCTCTAGACCAGGGGTGTCAAACCCGTGACGTGACGTGTTGTGATGTATCATGACTTTTTTTCCATGGCCAGTAATGGGGTGGGTGCAGTTTTGGCATGATGCATCCAGCCCACGGGCCAGCAGTTTGACACCCCTGCTCTAGACCCAGATTCTATTGTTCAAGCAGCCCACAATTCCCTCGATGCTCTTCAGAATGAAGCCCTTTCTGAACAACTTTTCAATATTTCCAATAAGGGTCTTTTGCTCAGATAAAGTGCCCCCACTCCTGAAACAGCATCAGCAAGAGTGAACTGTTGCTTTAAATCCAGGCTGTAACAGCCCTCACACTACTAAGTCTGAGGCTGCTGCAACTGAATTGACCCTCAGAAGGCAAAGGAGCAATATACAAACTGTGTTACCCACAGCTGCAGGAACTGCTGAGGATGTGCCAGAAGAAATGCTGATTCACCTATTCAGTGCATTGCTGGAACCTGAGCAAGTTAATATCATTCCAAGATTGCATGACCTAAAAGAGGCACTGACAACAACTCAATCTACAGCAAAGCCTCTATTTAATTTGGCTCCACTAATCGCACAACCTTGTGACAATATATTTAATCAACAATCTGCCTTTACCTCAATAGTAGAAAAAGGCAGTGTCACACAGGCTGACAGTGGGGTAACTGCACTGAGCCAGCCTCTGAGAAACAACTGAAAGACAAAGGGCTTCTTCACACAGTGCCCCCTAAGCCGACAAACACTAAAGATATCTGCATGCCTCTTTCTGTGCATGTCCAAGATGGTTCCTCGCTGGCTTCTCGGCTTTTAATGTCGAGCGGTTTTTCGGCTCTGCTGGGTAACATGGGGCTTTTTGTCATCATTTTGGCCCCAGTTCAGTTGGTGGAACTGCTGACGGAGCATTAGCTCCCTCCCCTGTCAGGATACGTCTTGGAATGGCTGAGGACGGGGGAGGAGAAGCTGGAGAAGCCGACTTTCTAACTCACAGGTGAGAAGACGTTGGTGGCTGGGCGGGACTGACTCGACTGTTTCCTTGCTCATCCAAGCTGAGCGGAGCTGTGACAAGTGATCTTTGTCGGAATTTCTGGGCTCTGCCCGTGCCTGTTTGTTTTATCAAGACCAGGATTGTGGCAGAGGGAAGGGAGCTTCTATGTTGTTTCCCCCCTCCCCCTCTGCCACCCGGTGAGTTCGGCTCCGTAAGTGCAGTGGACCTGGTCCTGCTGGCGCTGTGCCTGCGGCTGTGGGGTCTGCTGTTGTTGCTGCTTTCCCTGCCACTGCTGTCTTTGAATCTTGCTGTTTTGGGTCCGTTGCCATTGTCATCAGGCCGCCCTCCCTCCTTTTTTTTGGACCTGTCATCACCACCTGTTATGGCTTTTCCTGTTGCCGCCATAGACTACTCCACTCTTACAATTGTGGCTTTGGGGCCTGCCACATGTCGACTGAATTATACATTGACTTCGTCTGCTGGCACCCTTCATTGTCGGATGCCACCACTTTCCTTTGTATGCCAGCGTACACCTTTGGAGATCTTTACTTGCTGCGAGATTCCCCCCTCTCGCAGGAATGCCCATCTGTCCTACATAAGAACTATCTTGATGACGGGTTGTGGGACCCTGAGAGATGGCATGCTTCAAAGAAGAGGCTGAGGGGATTTTTATTAAGATTTTTATATAAAATTTTAAGGGGACCTGGGAGGGGGGAGGCTCTAGGGATCTGGAATGAACTTGGGGGAGTTCGACCTGGACAGCAGTCCAGACCATTGGATGGTCGCGGGGGGGGGGAGTAGGGGTTTGGGGGCAGACTCAGCTCCGAGATCGGAGGGTCGCCCTATCCTGATGGTGATTGGGAGGGGCAGAGAGTGTGGGAGCAGAGGGCTCTATCGCTATCGGGGAATGGGCCACCGTTGTCTTCAAGTGGTTGCCTGTTCCCGCCCTCGTTGCTCTTCTCACCTCCCCGGGGGCATTGGATTGCAGGACCCTGGGCTCAGGTTGGTTTATTTCAACGCCAGGTCCGTGGTGAACAAGGCTCACCTCATACATGATCTTATTGAGGAGGAGAAAGCGGACCTGGCCTGCATCACGGAGACCTGGTTGGGCCAAGAGGGGGGGTGTCCCCCTCTCAGAACTATGCCTACCGGGCTTCCGGGTGTGAGTCTCTCCTTTTGAAGTTGGGTCTTAGAGTTCAGTTGGGCCTATTGATTATGTACCTGTCTCCCAGCTGCGTGTCATCAGCCCTGCCCAAGATCCTCGATGTCTTACTCGGGTTGGCGATTGAGTTCCCCAGGCTTATAGTTCTGGGGGATTTCAATCTGCCCTCTGTGGGTGAGGCATCTGAGTTGGCCCGGGAGTTCATGGCCTCCATGACGGCCATGGACCAGATTCAAACAATTCAAGACCCAACCCATAATGGAGGGCACACACTCAACCTGGTTTTTATCTCTGGGCAGTGGATTAATGATCTGGGTAGGGGGGATTTAACTATCCAACCCCTGTCATCGTCCGATCATTTTCTTCTCCGGCTAGACTCTCAGTATGCCACCCCCCACCACTGGGAGGCGGAACTGATCAGGTGGTTCCGCCCCAGGCGCCTGATGGACCCTGAGAGGTTCCAGATGGAGCTTGGGACATTTCCTGCTTCCCTTGCCCACGACTCTGCTGAGGCCCTAGTGCAGGGGTCAGCAACATGAAACAGTGAAAGAGCCACTCGGAACTGGTTCCCTCACAAAAGGAGAAACTGGGAGCTGCAAAAAATGTGTCCGTATGCATGTACATGGCACATGCGCAGAACAGGGTTTGACTGAAGAGTGGAGCCAAGGCGAGATATGCACCTACCCTGCATATTTGAATTGATTGGTTGAACTTTTTTAGTCCCAATTTTTTTTTTGGACTGCACATAGCAGAAGACTGGGAGCCACAGGAGACAGCTGAAAGAGCCGCATGCAGCTCCGGAGCCACGGGTTGCAGACCTGTGCCCTAGTGGTAGCCGGGGAGAGGGCTGCTGCTGGGGCCTTGGATCGAGTTGTGCTTTTGCGGCCTCTGACCTAGCGCAGATTCTGGGTGGCCCCCTGTTTTACCGAGGGACTCCAAGAGATGAAGCAACAGAAAAGACGCCTAGAGAGCTGTTGGAGGTCCAGCAGATCCGAATCTGATCGAACACGGCTAAGAACGTATCTTAAGTCTTACCTAGTGGCGATGGAAGCAGCAAAGTGTGCTTACTTTTCCGCTCTCCTTGCGTCTGCAGATAACTGCCCAGCCGCCCTGTTTAGAGTGACCCGCTCACTGCTCAACCAGCGACCGAGGGATGACCCCTTGCAGAGTAGGGCTGAGGAATTTGTACAGTATCTGCAGGACAAAATCGCTCAGATCCGGACTGGTTTGGACTCCGACTGGGCGGAATCCGGCGGAGTGGAACGGGCAGGTCTTGGTTATACTATTTGGGGTGAGTTTGACCCTGTATCTTTGGATGATGTGGACAGGATTATGCGTAGACTGAGCGTTACAACTTGTCTATTGGACCCATGTCCCTCCTGGCTGGTTTCAGCCACTGGGGAGGTGACAGGGGGCTGGCTCCAGGCAGTTGTCAAAGCTTCATTGATGGAGGGTGTCTTCCCCTCTGCCTTAAAAGAGGTGGTGGTGAGGCCCCTTCTCAAGAAGCCTGCCCTGGACCCGGCCTCCTTGAATAACTATCGTCCTGTCTCCAACCTTCACTTTGTAGCGAAGGTTATTGAGAGTGTTGTGGCGCATCAGCTTCTGCATTTCCTGGATGAAGCGGACTATCTGGACCCGTACCAGTCCGGTTTCAGACCCGGTTACAGCACGGAAATGGCATTGGTCGCACTGGTAGATGATCTTTGGTGGGCCCGGGACAGGGGTTGCTCCTCTGTCCTGGTCCTACTTGACCTCTCAGCGGCTTTTGATACCCTCGACCATGATATCCTGCTGCGATGGCTCAAGGGGTTGGGAATGGAAGGCACTGTTTTACGGTGGTTCTCTCCCCCCTCCTTTTTAACATCTAGATGAAACCGCTGGGTGAGATCATCCATGGCTTTGGGGTGAGGTATCACCAATATGTGGATGATACCCAGTTGTTCATCTCCACCCTGAGCCAACCCAGTGATGCCCTTGACGTGATGTCCCGGTGCCTGGAGGTGGTGCGGGTCTGGATGGGAAGGAACAGGCTCAGGCTGAACCCCTCCAAGACCGAGTGGCTGTGGATACCGGCATCTCGTATTGTCCAACATGTTCCATCTCTTTTGATGGGGGGGAGCTATTGCCCTCCTCAGAAAGGGCCCTCAACTTGGGTGTCCTCCTGGATTCATGGCTTAATTTGGAGGATCATCTAACTGTTGTGACCAGGGGGGCCTTTGCACAGGTTCGGCTGGTGCACCAGTTGCGTCCCTTTTTGGAACGAGATGCCCTATGCACGGTCACCCACGCCCTTGTCACGTCTCGCCTGGATTACTGCAATGCTCTCTACATGGGGCTGCCCTTGAAGTGCACCCGGAGGCTTCAGCTGGTGCAAAATGCGGCCGTGCGGGTGCTTATGGGAGTATCTCGATACTCCCATGTTACACCACTCCTGCACGAGCAGCATTGGCTTCCGGTTGCCCTCCGGGTGCGATTCAAGGTGCTGGTAATTACCTTTAAAGCCCTACATGGCTTAGGCCCGAGGTACTTGCGAGACCACCTGCTGCCAATGTCAACCTCCCATCGTCCGGTTCGCTCCCACAGAGTTGGCCTCCTCAGGGTGCCGTCGGCCAGGCAATGCCGGCTGGCAATACCCAGGGGGAGAGCCTTCTCTGTGGGCGCGACGACCCTCTGGAATGAACTGCCTCCGGAGCTGCGGACGGCCCCTGACCTTTGATCCTTCCGCCGTGACCTGAAGACATGGTTGTTCCAACAAGCGGGCGTGGACTGATCATGGTTTTTAAATTTGTTTTTTATCGGCTTAAATTGTCCTTTATTTCTTTATTTATTGTTTAATTATTTTTTAATTTTTGTATTCTATGTTTTTTTAATTTTTTATTGTTGTGAGCCGCCCTGAGTCCTTAGGGTGAAGGGCGGCATATAAATTTAATAATAATAATAATAATAATAATAATAATAATAATAATAATAATAATAATAATAATAATAATAATAATATCATCCAGCTTCCATCCTCATTTGATTTAGAAGTTTCCACAACATCTTTTCACAAGATGAATCCTCAGCTACGCCCCTCCAAAAATGGGACATAAATCTACATTTACAGACTTAAGCCAGAGTACCTGCCCATTGGAAAAAGAAATCATTCTTGGAGCAAGAGCAGAGGAACACTGGCAACCGAGATATAGAGGAGCAACAACAAGTTCTGCAACCCACAAGGAGAAATATCGAACCTCACAACAACTGTATTTATATGGGAAGCATAGATGATATCGACCCAGCTCCAATGTCAAGTTGACATCTGGTATTTTTACCATCTAGCCAACCAACCAAGCCAGACCACCTTGCCTCCAAGAACCCCATACCTGGAACATAGCTGGCTGGAAAGGGATGGTTGATAGTGGACTAATGAGCTTTCTCTCTAGATTTAACGTAATAGCCTTTCAAGAAACCTCGTTAACCGAAGTGGATGAACCAGTACAACTGCCAGGCTTTCAGGGATGGGCCTCCCCAGCCAAAAAACAAAGAACAAAGGGAGACCCTCTGGTGGGCTATGCATTCTTATAAAGCAAGAGTTGAAATGGCAGGGGGAGAAACTATAAAACGAAGATAAGTATCCGTACGTCCTAGCTGTCAAATTTGATATGACCAGTTTGAGTTAATATTGGTAAATGAGTATATTTCTCCAAGCACATCCCGGCACAATAATTCCAAATACTGGATGGGCTTGGAAGTTATCCTGGAAGATATATCTGTACTGTACCCTCAATCCATAGTGGTATTACTAGGAGATCTGAACACTAGGCTGGGTCCCTCATTGTATGAGCTGGCAGGGGAGTTCTTTGATAACCATCCTCAGTGGCTCTCGAGAGACTGAAAAAGTAATGCCGCTGGCCTGCTCCTAATCTCCTTAATAAATGTCTGGACAGTGGTTGGATGATCTGGGAGGGGGTTCACCAACCATTGTTCCCCTGTCATGGTCAGATCATTATCTCCTGCGGCTGGTCTTCCGTTACGCCACCCCCCGCCGCTGGGCTGCGGAACCGACCAGGTGGTTCCGCCCCAGGCGCCTAATGGACCCGGAACGGTTCCAGATGGCGCTTGGGTCTATACCCATCGCCCTTACCCACAGCCCAGTCGATGCCCTGGTGGATGCCTGGGAAAGGGCGGCCTCCGGGGCACTTGACTGTGTTGTACCCTTGCGACCTCTGACCTGGTGCAGATCCCGTTGGGCTCCATGGTTCTCTGCGGAGCTCCGGGAGATGAAGCGTCGGAGACGGGGCCTAGAGAGCGGTTGGAGGTCCAGCCGATCCGAATCTGACCGATTGCAGTTAAGATCTTTCATAAGGTCTTATCTTGCAGCGATAAGGACGGCGAAGTCTAATTACTTCGCTGCCCTCATCGCGTCCACAGATAATCGCCCGGCCGCCCTGTTTAGGGTGACTCGCTCCCTTCTTAACCAGGAGGTGAGGGAGGATCCCTTACAGGGACGAGCCGAGGAGTTTAGTCATCATCTTGCGGACAAAATCGCTCAGATCCGGACCGGTCTGGACTCTGACTGGGCAGAATCTGACGTGGAGGAATCGGACGGTCTTGAGCATGTTATCTGGACTGAGTTCGATCCTGTTTCCCCTGATGATGTGGACAGGATCATGGGGAGGCTGAGCACCACCACTTCTTTATTGGATCCGTGCCCCTCCTGGCTAGTTTATGCGGCCCGGGAGGAGACACGAGGCTGGTTCCAGGCAGTAATAGCTGCTTCTTTGGAGGAGGGTGTCTTCCCTGCCGCTTTGAAGGAGGCGGTGGTGAGACCCCTCCTCAAAAAGCCTGCCCTGGACCCGGCTATCTTAAATAACTATCGTCCAGTCTCCAACCTTCGCTTTCTGGCGAAGGTTGTTGAGAGTGTGGTGGCGCATCAACTCCCTCTGTTCCTGGAGGAAACTGATTATCTGGACCCGTACCAATCGGGCTTCAGGCCCGGATACAGCACGGAGACGGCATTGGTCGCGCTGGTGAATGATCTCTGGAGGGCTCGGGACAGGGGTTGTTCCTCTGTCCTAGTCCTATTAGATCTCTGAGCGGCTTTTGATACCATCGACCATGGTATCCTACTGCGGCGTCTCAGGGGGTTGGGAGTGGGAGGCACCGTTTTACGGTGGTTCTCCTCCTATCTCCTGGGCCGTTCGCAGTCGGTGTTGACGGGAGGGCAGAGATCCGCCCCGAGGCCTCTCATTTGTGGAGTCCCTCAGGGGTCGGTTCTCTCGCCTCTCCTGTTCAACATCTATATGAAGCCGCTGGGCGAGATCATTCGTGGTTTCGGGGTGGGGTATCATCAGTACGCTGATGATACCCAACTTTTTCTTTCCACCCCGAACCAACCCAGCGATGCCCTCTCCGTGATGTCCCGTTGTCTGGAGGCGGTCCAGGTCTGGATGGGGAGAAACAGGCTTCGTCTCAATCCCGCCAAGACTGAGTGGCTGTGCATATCGGCATCTCGGGTTAACCAAATTATTCCATCTCTAACGATGGGGGGTGAGGTGTTACCCCCCGTTGATAGGGCTCGCAACTTGGGCGTCCTCCTGGATTCACGACTCAATTTTGAAGATCATATAGGAGCCGTGACCAGGGGGGCTTTTGCCCAGGTTCGCCTGGTGCGCCAGTTGCGACCCTATCTGGACCGAGATGCCCTACGCACAGTCACTCATGCGCTCGTGACCTCCCGTTTAGATTACTGCAACGCTCTCTACATGGGGCTGCCCTTGAGGACCACTCGGAGGCTTCAGCTGGTGCAGAATGCGGCCGCGCGAG
Source organism: Daboia siamensis (assembly GCA_024449315.1). NCBI lineage: Eukaryota > Metazoa > Chordata > Lepidosauria > Squamata > Viperidae > Daboia > Daboia siamensis. The sequence continues at coordinate 261,661 of JAKJMR010017002.1, forward strand.
TTGTGATGGGGGTTTCCCGATACTCCCATGTAACACCTCTACTCCGCGAGCTGCATTGGCTTCCGGTTGCCCTCCGGGTGAGATTCAAGGTGCTGGTAATGACCTATAAAGCCCTAAATGGCTTGGGTCCGGGATATCTGAGGGAACACCTGCTGCCGGCATCAAGCTCCCTTCGTCCAGTGCGGTCCCACAGGGAGGGTCTTCTCAGGGTGCCGCCGGTGAGAGATTGCCGGCGGATGACACCCAGGGGTAGGGCCTTCTCTGTGGGTGCGCCTGCCCTTTGGAACCAGCTGCCGGTGGAGTTGAGGACTGCCCCCGACCTCCGTTCATTTCGTCGGGACCTGAAGACCTGGCTCTTCGAGCTCTCTGCCCCAGGCTGAGAATTTTTAATTTTAATGTAGTCCAATTGGGTTTTTTTTTAATTAATACAGGGATTATTATAATTTATTTTAATTTGTTTTTAACTTTTATATTTGTGTTTTTAATTACCCTGTAAACCGCCCTGAGTCCTTCGGGAAAGGGCGGTATATAAATGTAATAAAATAAATAAATAAATAAATAAATATTTAAGGGTAATCTCCAAATTTTGAGAGGTAAGGATAAGAATTACACATACCCTTATACATACCACTCGGCCAATTCAAGCAGCGTACTGGATCTCTTTTGTGTGTCTAGAGATAAAGCTGACCTCTTTTCAGAGGTCACAGTACACCTTAGCGACAACAGTGACCATAAGCCTGTAAGCATGACATTGCGAGGCCACTCAGATTTAAGACCATATAACATGGCTGACAGATGGCTCACCAAAAAGGTAGAGGTAACCCAAAATAAAAGGTTAATTTGGGCCAAAGTTGATACTAAGGCAATATTAGAATGCCTTAAAACAGAGAATGTTACTAAGTGGGCTAGAACAATCCAGTCATCTACTACTGACTGGATGTTACCTTTCAATGCATTCTCCAATCTCTGTAATATACTGAAGAAACACCTAACAGCTAAGCCTGCTACAAAAAGTGCCCGAGTGGGTAGACCTCACTTGTTTGATCCTGTTTGCCAGCGACAGAAAAAGAAATTGAAGGCAGCCATGAGGCTTGCCCAGAGGAATCCTACTGCCCATATATAAGCTAAGATGCTGCACACAAGAAGGGAATATAAAAAAATCTATAACATTAAAGAAAACAAGTTTTGCCATTTCAATCTGGTCAGAACTCGCGTTGGCTGCCAGAAGTCATAACTCAGTATTATTTTGGCACTCTGTAGCAGGTATCCTGAAGGAATGGAGATTTGCGTTCGACATACTAATCTCTGCTGAGGACTGGGAGAATTATTATCAGTGCTTGTTTGCTCCCACCAAACCGGTAAAGAAACTTATCTTTAAACAGTGATTTAGTAAACCCTAGAGCTCCCCCCCCCCCCCTTGGCCACCAGTCTCAGAAAATGAGATACAGTCCATCATTAAAAGCTTAAGGAGCAATAAAGCCCCAGGTGAGGATTTTTTACCAGCAGAATTATTTAAGAAATTTCCCAATTGGTGGGGCCCTGTATTAGCAGGTCTTTTTACACACATAAATAACACCTGCCATATACCAGATGGGTGGAAGATGGCAATAGTTGTCCCCATATATAAAAAAGGGAATAAAAAAGGATCCTAGTGATTACAGGCCCATCAGCCTGATTGACATTGTAGCAAAAATATATGCTAGGTACCTTTTGAACAGAATTGAAATCTGGGTAGAGGAAACCAATATCCTCACAGAAGAACAAGCAGGTTTTAGACAAAACAGATCTACTATTGATACTGTAAATGCTTTGTCTTGAACCATCTAATTGCCAAATATGCCTATAAGAGGAGACCCCTGTTTGCTGCTTTCATAGACCTTACAGCAGCATTTGATATGGTAAATAGAGAAGTACTATGGAGTAAATTGACATCTCTTAAAATAGAACCCAGACTCCTGGCTTTGATTAAAGCCCTTTACACAAGTACCTGTTTCAGGGTGTGGTATGGGGTTTATTCACACAAATAAAGGGATAAGGCAAGGGTGTATCCTGGCCCCATTATTATTTAGTTTATACATCAATTACTTGCCAGGGTTAATGAAGGATCCCATGGTACACATGCCAATGATCCTAAATACTTACTGTAACAGCTTGCTTTATGCTGATGATATGATTTTATTATCATACTCACAAGTAGGATTATATAGGCTATTAAGAAGATTCAGAAGATTTAAAAGAGCCTTGGTGGAGCAGTGGGCTAATGCCTCCTTAAGTAACACCAGCTGCTTGCAATTAGTGCAGGTTCGCATCCCACCAGGCTCAAGGTTGACTCAGCCTTCCATCCTTCCCAGGTAGGTAAAATGAGGACCCAGACTGTTGGGGGCAATAAGCTGACTTTGTAATAATGCTGCTGGGGGGGGGGGCGAAAGCCCTAATAAGCAGGCATATACATAGAATGAAGGCTATTGCTAAGTACATTGATTTGTGCTTTAAATTGTAAACCGCCCTGAGTCTTCGGAGAAGGTCGGGATATAAATAGGATTAAAAAAAAAAGCTCTTATTGCCAGGATAACTCCCTAATCATTAGCAAATCTATATAAAAAATAATGGTGTTTGGAAGACACCATCAGAGACATAAGTGGAAATTAGATGGTGAACCAATTGAACAGGTTAACACCTTTGTATATTTGGGCATGGGAGGGACGCAGTGGCTCAGTGGGTTAAGACGCTGAGCTTGTCGATCAGAAGGTCAGCAGTTTGGCGGGTCGAATCCCGAGTGCTGCGTAACAGAGTGAGCGCCTGTTACTCGTCCCAGCTTCTGCCAACCTAGCAGTTCGAAAGCACGTAAAAATGCAAGTAGAAAAATAGGGACCACTACGGTGGGAAGGTAACAGCGTTCCGTGCGCCTTTGGCGTCTAGTCATGCCGGCCACATGACCACGGAGACGTCCTCGGACAAGCGCTGGCTCTTCGGCTTTGAAACGGAGATGAGCACCGGCCCCTAGAGTCGGAAAACGACTAGCACGCATGTGCGGGGGAACCTTTACCTTTACCTATATTTGGGCATAACTTTTTCCAAGACTGGATCTTGGGCCTGCCATCATCAACGGAGTACATTTAGAGCAAAAGCCCATTTGAATTTACTGCTCAAACTAAAGAACCATAGTTACCCAGGGTCCCTAGCCCCATTAATTAAGGTTTATAAGGCTAAGGTTACCACAATGCTCTTGTATGGAACAGAAATTTGGGGTCTTTACTGAACCACAGTCCTAGAACAAACACAGTCCCAGCATTTGAGATGTATTTTGGGTGTAGATCCAAGAACATCTGCTGCAGCAGTTAGAGCTGAATTGGGAATTCATACAATTCATGCATTATATAAAATTAGAACTTATAATTACTGGTGCAAAGTCAATGAAATGGAGACTGATAGACTCCCCAAGTTATGCCTACTAGAGCAAATAAAACTACAATCACAAATCTCCTGGATCACCAAACTAACAAATTTTATAAGAAGCTGTGGCCTTCCTGTCTCTTGTGTAAAAGGAGAACAACCCAAAAAAAGAGTTGCCCAAAGAATTAAGGAGATAGAAGCACAAAATGATATAGCTATCCTTGGTAAGGTGGGTAACTTGAAATGGCTGAGTAAATACAAACGTACTTTTCAAGTAGACAGTTATTTGAAGGTACAACTGCCAAAACATCTTAGGGAGATATTTATGTGAGCGAGATTCAAACAGCTTGACGCAATGATCAGATATGGGAGATTTCATGCTATACCCTACAATGAGCGTCTCTGCATTTGCGGAGCAGCAGAAATAGAAGACCTGGCTCACATCCTATTTGACTGTTGCCTGTATAAGAGGGTGAGAGACAGGTATCTTGGTCTATATACCAAACGAATGACCCATTGGGATCCCCATATCAAAACAGCTTATGTCCGACCAGAACTTGAAAATAACATTTAACGCAGCACAGTACTTAAACAAAATGGTTCGGTTGAGATCTGCATATGTGGGACTGATTGGGGTAGATTGCAAGGACGACTCCAAAATATAATTTTATCATATTTTATCTATATCTTAAATTATTGTACACTATTACAATTTCATTTTAGATTGTATTTTATTCCTATTTCATTTTAAATCGTACTTTATTCTAATTCCATTTTAAATTGTATTTTATCAAATTCCATTTTAAATTGCTTTTATCAAATTTTAGTAACAATTTGTTGCTGGAACTTTGCACTTTGATATGGTCCAAGGGCTAATCAATAAAGACTTATTATTATTTAAATAGAAAAGATGTGTATTTTGAATACCAGATTTTGTTATGAATTGAGATAAAGAAAACTTGGGTTATTTAAAACTTGGAAGTATAAAGACTAAGAGTTGAATTTGAATATTGATGGGAAATTAAAAATTGGGGGAAACAAATAAATAGGATATTGATTGTTTATAAAGATTGAATGTAAAAGTAAGATGCATATTGATAAATGTAATAAATATGTTTTTATACAACTTTTTATTAATTTTCCAATGTTATAATTATATCTTTGAAAAACAATGTGGTGTCTGGGTTACAATAATTTCATTACATAGGGGGGCGGAGCCAGCTGTCAGAGCGGGCGGCTGTGTGAACGGACTTTTCCATCACACACAACCTCTCACCCAGTGTTTGTGAGGGCTTTTCGGAGTCCTAGGAGGTCCTGTAGGGACAGCCGAAGTTGCAGGTGTCCCGGAGAACCTACATGTGCGGCGGCTCGTGTTGGAGATCCGGAGAAAACCTGATGCGAGCAAACTGGGGAGAAGGAGGCCAGTAATGGCCAACAAGAAGACCTGACAGAGGGACGGAGCTAGCACTGATTTAGCAGTACAATGGTGGAACGGAGCTGATGGAAAGTATATCCAAACATTTATATCTGAAAATATTAGGAAGCGCTTGGGAAAGAGGCACTGGCTTGAAGTGGGTACCTTACGGAGAGGGAACGAGCGGCGAGAGAAGTGCTGAGAGAAGGCGAGAGGCGAGAGTGACAAGAAGAGGAAGCCAGGAAGTTAATAGACTGTAAACTAGCTATGAAAGCAGACAAAACGATAGAAAAGCAACAGGGCAAAGATAAACTTTGGAATCTCAGAGACTGAGTCTTTGAGAAACTGTGTGTGGATTATGAATTGAAGGAAAGTGAATTGTTTGGACTGTCTTGGTAAATTTTGAACTTTTGAAACTTTGCTCTACATGCCACAGGTGGATAACGGACTTAAGATGGAGTAAGTGACATAGCAATTTAGGAACTGAAGTCTGGATAGTGGGACATCTACTGGTCTTTGGTGGCTGTGAAAGACATAAAAGGAGCTAATCTCGGAGCTGGAAATTAAATAGGAACGTAACTTTGAACATATCTAGATAAATATATTATACAATCTGTTTAGTTGGTAATAATTATTTGGCTGTAATTGTTATATATAACCATCTGTTATATAGTTAAAGGTTTATATAAGGTTAAAGGAACTAAATATTTGTAAAGCACGTTATTGATTGAGTAATTTGGCTAAATATGACAAGCATTCCGAATCCAACTAAGATTAGCGCAGGTAAGAGGGCGACAACACAGGGGCAAGGGATGTCTTCAAGTCCTTCTAGTCAGAAGTCCATTGAGGATATGTTACAAAGGGAAAGATCAAACTCTTTTAAAGATCTACAAGCTCTCTTACAAAATATGCATGAGGCAATGACTAAAAATCATGAGGAGATGAAGAAAGAGATAGGTCAAATAAGAAGTCACACTGGTGAACTTAAGGGGAAAATTCAAGCAATAGATGATAAAGTTGAAGGGATTCAACAACAAATAATTAAAAATGAACAAATGTTACAGTATATGGAAGCTAGAATGGAGAAAGAGGAGAAGAAAGTAGAGGATTTAAATGAAACACTACTTCAGGCAAATAAGGAGCTAGAGACAACAGTTATTTTCCTGGAAGCGGAAAAGGCTGCTCACTACTTACGTTTCCAAAATGTTCAAGAAAAAAGAGGGGAAGATCTGCCGGATATGATAGCAGAATTAATGGCAAAGGCGCTTGGTATAGGGAAGGAGGAAATGTTGGCGGAAATTGACGAAACATATAGGGTTCAAACTAACTATGCGAGGAGACACAATCTCCCTAAAGAAGTACACGTAAGGTTGGTTAAAAAATCGATCCGGGATGAACTTCTACATAGATCAAGAGAGGAGCCATTAGAATTTCGAGGACAACAAATAACTATCCTTAAACAGATACCTAGAAGGATGAGGGACTTGAGGCGTGGCTATCAATTTTTAACATTGAAATTGATTAGTTATAATGTGAACTTTAGATGGCTAACTCCAGAAGGTATTTTAGTTACATGGCAGGATAGAAGGTACAGATTAGATTCGATAGAGAAGGCAGAAGATTTCTATAAACTCCACTTTAACAATCAAGATGAAGTAGAAGTAGAAGATCAAGACAGAAGGGAGGTAAGAGAAAGAGATACAAGACGGATAGCTACGGAAGGGAAAGTTTTAGGAGTAGAGGATAAAGGGAATAAATCTGGAGAGATTACAAAGACATATGGAGCTAGAGATAAAGATGCGAGAGTGCCCTGAACAACGAGATCTACAAAATCTAGAAATAAGTAAAATAAAGGGAGAAGAGTGTAGAATTTTGTCTTTAAATATCAATGGGTTAAACTCGCCAATGAAAAGACAGAAATTTTTTAATAAGCTTATTCATCAAAAACTAGATATAGTTGCAGGCCAGAAAGTTCATATAAAGCAGGGGTGTCAAACTCAATTTCATTGAGGGCCGCATCAGCATTGCGGTTGCCCTCAGGGGGCCGGGTGGGTGTGGCCTGGGTGGGTGCGGCCTACTGGGTGGGCGTGGCTAGAGTGTGTATGGCCTACTGGGTGGGCGTGGCCAGCTCTACATCGTTCGCATCAAGGGTGCCTATGGGGGCCTGGGCAGGAGTGGGACAGATCTGAGGGTCTCTGGCAGAAGGAGGGTCTCTGGGCCAGGGACAAGGCAGTGGGGGCCGTTCCCTGTTTCCAGGATGGCTTTGCGGGCCGCATGAAACCACTTCGCGGGCCGGATCCGGCCCCCGGGCCTTGTGTTTGACATGTCTGTTCTAAGTACTGTATTATTATATATAACTGATATGTATTTTAAGTGTATCTTATGTGTATATATACATATATGCAAATTTTAAAAAAATATTGTAGACAAGAAGGTATGTCAGTCTGTTTGCACCGTGTCCAATGTTTTAAATAATAAATTCAATTAAAAAAATAATTTCATTACATACAAATATGTATTAATACAAATCTCCAACTATTACAGCCAATATTTCCTCTCTTTTTTCCTTTAATACATACTGTCTCTTATCTAAATTAATATACTTCTTATTCTATCCTTCAGCTACTTAATAGTTTTCTTACATTTATCAATGATTTTATATATGTTATTTATTTTGATAGTCCATCTTTTGGACCATCAATAACCTTATTAGTTTTCCCGGCTTTAATTTTGCATTAATATTTAAATTAAACATTTAGTATTTATCGTTTCCAAATGTTTGAATGACCCCAATTCCCTTTGTCACAATTCCCCCCAACATCTACCGTATTTTCTGGCGTATAAGACAACTTTTTAACCCCTGAAAATTTTCTTAAAAGTTGGGGGGTCGTGTTATACGCCGGGTCGCCTTATATGCCAAAAAAAAAAAAAAACCAGTCGAGCGTCCCCGTTCTTGCAAAGCCGGGCCGCCCCGCGCAACCGAGCTATTTCCGGCGCGGCTCCGGGACACGGCTGGGCGGGAGCGTCGGGCGGCTCTCCCCACGCGAAGGCCGCGCTGCCCGTCGGCTCTTGGCCCGAGGGGAGGGCCTCGCGCCCGCCAGACTCATCTGTCACCAGCACCGTTCTTTCCCCCGCGGGGATGTGCTTCCAACGGCGGTGCTGGCCGAGACGAGCCAGCAGGCAGCCGCTGTGAACGCGGCGCTGAGGGGCAGCGGCAGGACGGCCTGGCCCAGCGCCTGCAGGATGGCCAGCAGCCTCACGCGCAGCAGCAGCCGCCGGCTCAGCAACAGGTCCCAGCGCAGGAGCCGCACCGCCAGGCTGCCCAGGAAAAGCAGCCACACCGAGAGGCTGCACGCCCAGTCCAGCTCCATGCAGGGCAGGGCGGGTGTCAAGCCCCTTGGGCTTGACAACTCACGCGTGCCGGCCGCGCGAGTCACCTGGGGGCTTCTCCACGCCCGTGGCCCCGGCAGCAGCAACAGAACGGCCGCGCGGGCCAGCTGGGAGCCTGCCCACGCCCGTGACTCTGGCGGCGGCAGCGAGACGGCCGCGCGAAGCAGCTGGGGGCCTGCCCGCGCGCGGCGGCTGGGGAAGCCACTCCGGCGGCTCCTGCGGCGCTGAGGACCACGTGTGCTGGCCGTGCGAAGAGGGACAGGAGGCCGGGCCGAGCGCGCCTCGGCCGACAGTAGAAGAGAAGCGGCCTGGGGGGGAAGCAGGAGGGGCGCCGGCCGTGGCGCTGCCTGCCGCCCGGGAAACGCTGCGCCTCGGGGGCCGGCAGAAGCGCGGGAGCAGCGGGAGGGCCGGTGGGGCCAGTCGGGCCTTCGCCTCCTCTGCGACGGACAGGGAGGGCAGGGCATGTAAGTATTTTCATTCATTTTCATTCAAGTCTGTTGCTCAGTGGTCCAAAGTCCTCTTTTCTGATGAGAGCAACTTTTGCATCTCATTTGGAAACCAAGGACCCAGAGTCTGGAGGAAGAATGGAGAGGCACACGCTGCAAGATGCTTGAAGTCCAGTGTGAAGTTTCCACAGTCTGTGTTGATTTGGGGAGCCATATCATCTGCTGGTGTTGGTCCACTGTGTGTTCTGTTCCAGCCTACTACCAGCCCTGCAGAAATGTCAGGGACAACCCCTTTTCAAAAGTCAATAGGCTGGAAGTAAGCCCACCAAATTTATTTACACAAAACAGATCCAAAACAGAGCAAACAGAGCAAAACAAAATACTAACCACGACTAAATCAGAAGCTGTTCAAACGGTTGCCTTCAGCAACCAGCACCTCCCACACATTCCCCTTTTAAACAGTTTCAAGGCGTGGCTTCTCTTTGCCTCCTCCCGAGGTGCCCCATTGCCTTCCTTTGTTTACTCCTGCTTGTCTGCCTCCTGCTTTGGGCATCCTTGAACAAGGCCAGCTGTGGGTTGTCTTCATCCAAGCTGTCAGGCTCACACAGCTGGGTCTGTGGAGGAACCAGACAGGAGGGGCCTGGATGAGAGCTCTGCGATGCCTCAGAACTTTCCTCTGTAGGCTCTCCAATCCCCTCCTCCTCCTCCTCCTCAGAATTGTCTGATTCAACTGCCGAACTCACAGGCTGACACTGAATCACAACACTGTGCTTCATTAAGTCCAGGGTCAATGCAGCCGTCTACCAAGAGATTTTGGAGCACTTCATGCTTCCTTCTGCAGATGAGCTTTATGGGGATGCTGACTTCATTTTCCAGCAGGACCTGGCACCTGCCCACACTTCCAAAAGCACCAAAACCTGGTTCAGTGACCGTGGGATTACTGTGCTTGATTGGCCAGCAAACTCGCCTGACTTAAACCCCATAGAGAATCTATGGGGCATTGCCAAGAGAAAGATGAGAGACATGAGACTGAACAATGCAGAAGAGCTGAAGGCCGCTATTGAAGCATCCTGGTCTTCCATAACACCTCAGCAGTGCCACAGGCTGATAGCTTCCATGCCACGCCGCATTGAGGCAGTAATTGCTGCAAAAGGGGCCCAAACCAAGTACTGAGTACATATGCGTGCTTATACTTTTCAGAGGTCCGATATTGTTCTATGTACACTCCTTGTTTTATTGATTGCATGTAATATTCTAATTTTCTGAGATTGTAGATTTGGGGTTTTCATGAGCTGTATGCCATAATCATCACAATTATGACAAATCACAGCTTGAACTATCTTGCTTTGCATGTAATGAGTCTATCTCATATATTAGTTTCCCCTTTTAAGTTGCATTACTGAAATAAATGAACTTTTGCACAATATTCTAATTTTTCGAGTTTCACCTGTAAGTCTCTTTTCAGTGCCATTGTAACTTTGAATGGTCACTAAATGAACTGTTGTAAGTTGAGGACTACCTGTACAACATCTTCCAACAAAATGGATATCCATGCAACTTCATCAAAAAGTGCCTGACCACTCAACCTGATACAGCACAACCAACACAAGCCCTAAAAAGAATAACACTGCCATACATCAAGAACATCTCAGAAACCACCAAGGGACTACCACTAAGGCACTACCTGTTCAATTAGCACAGGAGCACCCCAGGGCTGTGTGCTCTCTCCATTACTCTTTTCTCTATATACCAATGACTGCATCTCAAATGATCCCTCTGTTAAAGTACTGAAGTTTGTAGATGATACAACAATCATTGGTCTCATTTGAGACAATGATGAGTCTCCATACAGACAGGAGGTGGAACAACTGGCCCTGTGATGCAGCCAGAACAATCTGGAGCTGAACATAATTAAAACTGTAGATATGACAGTAGATTTTAGGAGAAGCTCTCCTATTCTACCATCTCTTACAATATTGGATAACACAGTATCAACAGTAGAGACCTTCAGGTTTCTGGGTTCTATAATCTCCCAGGACTTGAAATGGACAGTGAACATTAGAACCATAATTTAAAAGGCACAACAAAGAATGTCCTTCCTGCGTCAACTCAGGAAGCTCAGATTGCCCAAGCATCTGCTGATACAGTTCTACAGAGGAATTATTGAGTCTGTCATTTGTACCTCAGTAACTGTCTGGTTTGGCACAGCAACCAAAGAGGACAGGTACAGACTTCAACAGATAGTTAGGACTGCAGAGAAACCAACTGCAACCAGCCTACCTTCCATTGAGGACCTGTATACCACATGAGCCAGAAAGAGGGCTGAGAAAATATCTACAGAAATTGTTTCAACGTTTTTTCCCCATGCCATCACTCTGTTAAACACCTAATTCCCACAGCACTGTCTTATGCCTAAAGATATTTGTCTATGTAGTCAGGCTTGTGCTATTATCCTTCTCATCTTCTCATCTTACTTATCTTCTCATCTTACCTACTACCATCTCCTATTGGTATCTTATGATTTATCACTTGTCTGTATCTTATGATTTATGACTGTATCTTATGATTTATGATCTATGACTTACCACTTTGATGTTTGTATGTACACTGAGAGCTTATGCACTGGAGACAAATTCCTTGGCCAATAAAGAATATCCTCTCCCCCTCCCCCATTCCATTCCATTCCATTCCCACATGGAATCAGCATAGCGTAGAGTTCCCCAACCTTTCCAGCTTTGTGGACTGGTGGAGGGGGTAGAGAGGGGATGGTTTTGCATGAGTGGCTGGCAAGTGCGTGCACACAGCTCCATTTGCATGAGTGCAGGCATGCACATCTGATGCTTGTGCAAATGGAGCACGCGCTCGCCTGTTGCTTGCACAAGTGGGAATGATTGCACTCACCCACCACTTCTGTGGCCCACTTCCAAATGGCTCATGGCCCAGTAGTGGACTGCAGCCCAGGGTTGGGGTCCCCTGGCATAGCACACAAGCCAACTAAAGCCCTTCAAATCATCTGAAGTAAACCAAAAGACCCAGCAGCCCCAGAAGAAAAAACAGAAGCCAACTACAACATACAGTGTAATGACTGCAACAACCACTATGTAGGATAAACTGGCAGAAGACTGGCAGAATGCATCCATGAACACCAACTAGCAGTCATAAGACATGATGAAAACTCTTTAATTTCACACTATATGGACAGACGAAACTGTTAGGCATATGGTGATAGCTTATCTAGTTGGGTTGGAAATATATAAACCACGATGTTGTAACTTTAAGGTGCTAATTGGCTAATGGGTGTGTAAGTTTTTGGATGGCCATAAGAGGGAGCTAGGAACGTAGCTTCTCTCTCTCTGCTCTCACTGTTTTTCACTGTTAGTTACTCTGTTACTGCTATTGTTGGTTTACTACTGTGTTAAACCTGAACAACTGTGTTTTTGACCTCTGGACCGGTAAGAAGACTTTGTATTTGGATTACTACTTGGACTGTTACTATTGTGTATGACCAGGACTGTTTATTTTTGACCGTGCTTTGTTTTTCAACCACAAAGTAAAATATTTTTCTGTTTATCACATCTCAGTGTCTCTTGTGGTTACTGTGTGACTCTTACTGCTCTCAGTACCCTTCATTGTCTGTGCAACTTCTTGTCAGCTCAAGGAGACCTCTGCACAATTACTGACAGAAACCATAGTTAAAATTGGGAAACACCTTCCTAGACCAAGCCAAGTCCAAAAATGCTAGGGAATATCTAGAAGCCTGGCACCTTGACAACTTAGCCATCAATAGCCATATACACATAAAGAATATCTACATACTATGCAAAAGAGACAATCAACAAGCCAAAAAGGGAACAAAGACCAAAACACTTCTCCACCAGCAATCAGCAACCAGATGAGTATAGATTAACTCCAAGATTAACATCAAACCAACAATCAAGTAAAGAATACCCCAATCGAGACTTCCGGGTGGCAAGGCGCCGCCGCCGACAGCTGCTTTTAGCTTGTCAGCATCGCGGCTCTGTAGAACCGCCGAAAACAGCGCCGATCAGCTGTTTCAGCGGTTCGGAAGCCCCCTCCTCGGGAGAAGAGGAGGGGGTGAGTTTC
>JAKJMR010017003.1:6641-17750 GCA_024449315.1 Daboia siamensis
TATTCTATTCTATTCTATTCTATTCTATTCTATTCTATTCTATTCTAATATAGACCATCAGGTAGATTTCTCACACTTAAAATAGCCCTCTTTGCACATGTTAGTTAGTTTGCATTGGAGCCCCATAGTGTTATTTTCTCTTCCCCCCCCCCCCCATCTCTTGCTGGGCAGGGATGGAAGGAGGCAGGAGACCCCTCCCCATCCCCTCCTCTTAAATGCTTCTTCATCAGACTGTGACCGCTCATGGCAACCGCCCATTAGCAACCGGGGTTTGCCTTCTCTTCTTCATCCTGAGATTGCCGACATCTTCAGGGCTGCATTGCACAGGCTCAGGGCCCTGACAGGAATCCAGACAGGCGCATTAATGGGCTATCTTTGTTCATGCCACAGGCATTCTGGTTGTGGCGTGCTTCCGCCGGGCACTGCTTTAGGAAGTCATATATTTCTGAACCCAAGATAAAGTGCCAATCAAAGCTGTAGGATGAAGATCAAATAGCCTGTTATCTTTAGGCTCCAGCCTGGCCCCGCCCCTTCCCAACAGCCCACGCACACATTCCTTGTTTGTGAACCACCCAGTCGGTGCAACTGGTCTGGGCAGGTGAGGATGAAGTGCAAGAAGAAAATCTGCTAGACAATTGAGTCCGTTACCCAAAAAAAATCAACACGAGGGATGGGAGGAAATAAAAGAAGTAGGGAAGGGGAGGTTTAATTATGCGATGGGCCAACAAAAGTGCCTATAGTCAAGGCCATGGTCTTCTCAGTTGCAATGTATGGCCATGAAAGTTGGACCATAAGAAAGCCTGAGCGCCAAAGAATCGAGGCCTTTGAACTCTGGTGCTGGAGAAGACTCCTGCGAGTCCCTTGGACTGCAAGGCGATCAAACCGGTCAATCCTAGAGGAGATCAACCCCGACTGCTCTTTAGAAGGCCAGATCCTGAAGCTGAAACTCAAATACTTTGGCCGCCTAATGAGAAGGAAGGACTCACTGGAGAAGAGCCTCATGCTGGGAAAGATCGAGGGCAATAGAAGAAGGGGATGACAGAGAATGAGGTGGCTGGATGGAGTCACTGAAGCGGTAGGCGTGAGCTTCAATAGACTCCAGAAGACGGTAGAGGACAGGAAGGCCTGGAGGAACGTTGTCCATGGAGTCGCGATGGGTCGGACACGACTTTGCAACTAACAACAACATGTGCACGTGAAGCCGTTAGAATTGGCTTTGCTACCTCCGTATCCATGCCAGCTCGGTAAATTGTACCCTTGGAAAATGAAAATACCCCAGGAGTCTTTATTTGCTGAATGAACTGCGTGGGACGGTTGACACCAGATCCCCTTCAGAGAAAGATCTGTTCCTTTTAGAGACACACCTCAATCCATTTATGGGTGGAAGGCCTGGAAGAGAAACAGTTCTCTGATGCCCAGCCTGGCCTGTGTTTTTGATCTGCGCAATGTTCTAGTCCTCGGCGTGCCTGGCTGAGGAATTCTGGGAGTTGAAGTCCACAAGTCATCCAAGGGCCAAGTTTGAAGACCCCTGAACTAGACATACCCAATTCCAGCAACCGTTCTCTTGGCAAGAAGTCACAAATGGCTCAAAGTTACTTTCTCATCTTTGACATTATCCTGGAATTACAGCAGTTTGAAGAACCCTGGTCTGGTCCATGTGGCATCTCAATCATCTGAAGAAGCAATCTGTTGGGTCAAAGCAACATTACTGCTTCATGTCCCTGCAGGTGGATTGTGGAGTTGTAGGAGAAATTATGGCTCCTCTGATTCAGGAGCCTCCAACCCCCGGTCCGTGGACCAGTATCGGGCCGTGGCATGCTGGCAAGCGGTCCACACAAACAAGGAAAACCCCATCCACAGATTGCAGGCAAGCCCACAAAACCACACGCCTTCCGGTCCACGGGAAAAAACCTCTCTCCACGGAACTGGTCCCTGGTCCCCCAAAGTTTGGGGACCTCTGCTATAGAATTGATCCGGCGGCTTTAATTTTGGCAGCTGAAGAACAGCAGGGGGCGATGTTCCAAAGAACGTCCGAGCAGGCTCCCTTTTTTTCCAATCTGGGCATTTCCTGGGAAATTAGGCAAAGAGGTGACACCATAAACTATGAGGATCAGTGACATTTAACCCAAGAGGTGGGTCCCCTTGCATCAGATTTCTGCTCCTTTTTTTTTCCTTTTTTTCTATTGAAAAGTTTTACAAAATTTTTAATAATAAACCCAACCCTCCCCATCAACCCTCCCCCCTTCCCTCCCCCCCCCCACCGGACTTCCCAAAGCAGAATACAGGGTATTACATATAGAGATTTCTGCTCCTTAAAGTAAAGGTAAAGGTTCCCCCGCACATGCGTGCTAGTCGTTTCCGACTCTAGGGGCCGGTGCTCATCTCCGTTTCAAAGCCGAAGAGCCAGCGCTTGTCCGAGGACGTCTCCGTGGTCATGTGGCCGGCATGACTAGACGCCAAAGGCGCACGGAACACCACACAACTTCTGAAGGAAACTTCTGTTCCACTGGTTAAATGTCCTCACTGTTAGGAGGTTTCTCCTTAGTTCCAGGTTGCTTCTCTCCTTGGTTAGTTTCCATCCATGGTTTCTTGTCCTGCTTTCAGGCGCTTTGGAAAATAAGATGACCCCCACCCCTCTTCTTTGTGGCAGTCCCTCAAATACTGGAATGCTGCTATCATGTCCGCCCCAGTCTTTCCTTTCTCTAGACTGGTCATCCCCAAATCCTGCAAGCGTTCTTCTTCATATGTTTTAATCTCCAGACCTTTAATCATCTTGGTTGCTCTTCTCTGCACTTTTTCCAAAGTCTCAACATCTTTATTGTAATGCGGTGACCAAAATTGGATGCAGTATTCCAGATGTGGCCTTACTAAGGCTTTATAAAGCAGTACTAATACTTCACATAATTTTGATTCTGTGCCTCTGTTTATACAACCAAGGATTGTGTTAGCTTTTTTGGCTGCTGCCGCACATGGCTGGCTCGTCTTTTAAGTGATGGTCCACTAGGACTCCAAGGTCTCTCACACAGTGACTCAGAAGGAATGAATGATAACTCTGCTGGCTTAGATCCTCAAGAGCAGGGCTAGGCAACTTTGGCTCTTTTATGACTCGTGGACTTCAACTCCCAGAATTCCTGAGCCAGCATGGGGGAACTATGCCCCCTTCATGACTCGTGGACAACTCCGAGAATTCCTGAGCCAGCATGGGCGAAGTATGGTTCCCTCATGACTCGTGGACTTCGACTCCCAGAATTCCTGAGCTAGCATGGAGGAAACTTTGGCCCCTTCATGAATCGTGGACTTTGACTCCCAGAATTCCTGAGCTAGCATGGAGGAAACTTTGGCCCCTTTATTTATTTATTTATTTATTTATTTAATTTATATACCGCCCTTCTCCCGAAGGACCCAGGGCGGTGAACAGGGCAATAAATATATAAAAGACGAAATACAAAAGTTAAAAAACAATTAAATAAATGCCCAATATAAAACAGTAAACAGTTAATTAAAATATTTAAAATCCCATCCCTTAACCCATCAAACCAGGCCGGAGTTCTCGAAAAAATAACTTTTTAGATCGCGCCGGAAGGAGCAAAGATCAGGAGCCATACGGAGCTCCACCGGCAAGCGGTTCCAGAGGTCTGGCGTGCCCACAGAGAACGCCCTCCCCCTGGGGGCCACCAATCGACATTCTTTGATCGGAGGCACCCTGAGGAGACCCTCTCTGTGGGAGCGCACTGGACGGAGGGAAGTTGATGCTGGCCGCAGGTGTTGCCGTAGATAATCCAGACCCATGCCATGTAGGGCTTTATAGGTCATTACTAACACCTTGAATTGCACCCGAAGGACAACTGGCAGCCAATGCAGCTCGCGGAGTAAAGGTGTAACATGGGAGTATCGGGAAACTCCCAGTACAACTCGCGCGGCTGCATTCTGCACCAGTTGGAGCCTCCGGGTGGTCTTCAAGGGTAGCCCCATGTAGAGAGCATTACAGTAGTCCAGACGAGAGGTCACGAGCGCATGAGTGACTGTACATAGGGCATCCCGGTCCAGATAGGACCGCAACTGGCGCACCAGGCGAACCTGGGCAAAGGCCCCCCTAGTCACAGCTCCAATATGATCTTCAAACAAAAGTTGTGAGTCTAGGAGGACCCCCAAGTTGCGCGCTCTATCTACGGGGGGTAATGATTCACCCCCCATAACAAGAGATGGAATAAACTGAATTTCCCGGGATGCCGGCACGAACAGCCACTCAGTCTTGTCGGGGTTGAGCCGAAGCCTGTTCCTCCCCATCCAGACCCGGACCGCCTCCAGGCAACGGGACATCACATCGAGGGCATCACTGGGGTGGTTTGGGGTAGAAATAAAAAGCTGGGTATCATCAGCATATTGATGATACCCAACTCCAAAACCACGAATGATCTCACCCAGCGGCTTCATATAGATGTTGAACAGAAGAGGCGAGAGGACCGATCCCTGAGGAACTCCACAAATGAGAGGTCTCAAGGTCGACCTCTGCCCTCCTGCCAACACCGACTGCGAACGTCCCTGAAGGTAGGAGGAGAACCACCGTAAAACGGTGCCTCCCACTCCCAACCCCCTGAGACGTCGCAGCAAGATACCATGGTCGATGGTATCAAAAGCCGCTGAGAGGTCTAAAAGGACTAGAACAGACGAACAACCCCTGTCCCGAGCCCGCCAGAGATCATTCACCAGCGCGACCAATGCCGTCTCTGTGCTGTACCCGGGCCTGAAACCCGATTGGTACGGGTCTAGATAATCAGCTTCATCCAAGAACAGAGGAAGTTGCTGCGCCACCACGCTCTCAACAATCTTCGCAAGAAAGCGAAGGTTGGAGACCGGACGAAAGTTGTTTAATATTGCTGGGTCCAAGGCAGGCTTCTTGAGGAGGGGTCTCACCACCGCCTCCTTCAAGCGGCGGGAAAACTACCCTCACTCAAAGAAGCAGTTATCGCTGCCTGGAGCCAGCCTCGTGTCCCATCCCGAGCCGCATAAATCAGCCAGGAGGGACACGGGTCCAATAAACACGTGGTGGAGCTCAGCCTCCTCATGATCTTGTCCACATCTTCAGGAGAAACAGGATCGAACTCCTCCCAGATCACATCGACAAGACTGCCCGTATCCTCATCATCAGACCCTGCCCAGTCGGAGTCCAGACCGGTCCGAATCCGAGCGATTTTATCCGACAGATACCGACTAAACTCCTCGGCACGACCCTGCAAGGGCTCCTCCCTCACCTCCCAATCAAGAAGGGAGCGAGTTACCCTAAACAGGGCGGCCGGGCGATTATCTGCGGATGCGATGAGGGCGGCAAAGTGGTTAGACCTTGCCACCCTCATCGCCACGAGATAAGTTCTCGTAAACGACCTTAGTCGTAAACGACCTTAGTCGTAACTGGTCGGCTTCGGATCGGCTGGATCTCCAACAGCTCTCTAGGCCCCGCCTCTGTCGCTTCATCTCCCGGAGCTCCGTGGAAAACCATGGGGCCCATTGGGATCTGCGACGGGTCAGGGGCCGCAAGGGTACAACTCGGTCTAATGCCTCTGTGGCCGCCCGTTCCCAGGCTTCCACCAGGGCGTCGGCCGAGCTGTGAGCAAAGGAGGCAGGTGGGGACCCAAGTGCCGCCTGGAACCGCTCCGGGTCCATCAGGCGCCTAGGGCGAAACCATCTGATTGGCTCAGCAACCCCACGACGGGGAGTGGCCAAACGGAAGACCAACCGCAGAAGATGATGATCGGTCCATGACAGGGGTATAATAATTGGAGAAACCCCCCCCAGATCATCTAACCACCGACCAGATAGAAAAACCAGATCGAGCATGTGACCCCCCTCATGAGTCGGGCCCTGAATAACCTGCTTCAGGTCCATGGCCGTCATGGAAGCCATGAACTCCCGAGCTAACTCAGACGATCCTCCCAGGGATGGTAGGTTGAAGTCACCCAAAACCATAAGTTTGGGGAACTCAACCACCAGCCCTGAGAGGACATCGAGAAGCTCGGGCAGGGCTGCTGCTACGCGACTAGGCGAAAGGTACACCAGCAGCAAGCCCAACTGAGCTCTAGGGCCACATCTCATGAGGAGGGACTCACACCCGACTATCTGGACCATGGTGGCCTCCCGCGGACACAAGGTCTCCCTAACAACTACTGCCACTCCACCGCCCCTACCCTGAGCCCGAGGCTGACTTGAGGACTTCAACTCCCAGAATTCCTGAGCTAGCATGGAGGAAACTTTGGCCCCTTCATGACTTGAGGACTTCAACTCCCAGAATTCCTGAGCCAGCATGGAGGAAACTTTGGCCCCTTCATGACTCATGGACTTCAACTCCCAGAATTCCTGAGCCAGCATGGCTCAGCTTGGAAACCTCTCCCTTTCCCCTCAGCATGGCTGGCTCAGGAATTCTGGGAGTTGAAGTCCACGAGTCATAAAAGAGCCAAGGTTTGCCTATCCCTGCTCAGGAGGAACAGATGACCATCCTCTAATAAAAGGTAGAATTTGCTCCGCCAATCAGAAGAACAGAAAGGCCATTTCTGGGAGAGAGAAGTTTGAAGTTGGGGGGGGGGGGAAGACAACCAAGAAAAACAACACAATTCCTCATGAAAGGAATTTGGAGTAATCAAGACGTTCCCACTTTACCTTTTTTTCCCCCCCAGGTTCTGTAAGTTCCCCCAAATGGAGAGTTTACTTTGAGATCCTATACAATTCACCAGCGTATTAATATTTCATTTCTAACTGTCAGAGCCCCCCAAAGCGTATGAACGGCAGATGCGCAGGAAAACCCCCCCACCCTATTTTAAATAATTGAAGGCAGGAGGAACGTATTAAAAAAAGCACCCAGGCTTTTACAGTTCTTGCAGAAACGCATCCCTGTAGACCTGACATGGCACACGCCGGCTGCATTTTTAATTTTCAAAACATATTTCTTCCTGAATTATCTGGTCCTGCAAGAGCGTCGCCTTTATGGGGTGATAAATTGCTTTAATAAACAGCCGTGATGGTCAAAGGCAGAGAAAATAAACCGGTGCTCTCTGGAGACGCAGAACCGGTAAGCAAAAGAGAAAAAGGCCCGTCTTTCGAGGTCCTTAATTACTGAGAAGTTGTTTTTCCTCGATTACAGTTCTGGAAGGATCCGCGTCCTGAGCTTGGGCATTTAGAAAAAAAGATGTGGAGACTTTGGAAAAAGTGCAGAGAAGAGCAAAATAAGACGATGAAAGGCCTGGAGACAAAAACATTGGAAGAACGGTTGGAGGACTTGGGTTTGGCTAGTCTAGAGCAGGGGTCTTCAAACTTGGCCCTTTGACGACTTGTGGACTTCAACTCCCAGAATTCCTCAGCCTTCAACTCCCAGAATTCCTCAGCCTTCAACTCCCAGAATTCCTCAGCCAGGCACGCTGGCTGAGGAATTCTGGGAGTTGAAGTCCACAAGTCGTCAAAGGGCCAAGTTTGAAGACCCCTGGTCTAGAGAAAAGAAGGACGGGGTGGGGGGTGGGGAGGCATGATAGCATCCTTCCAATATTTGAGGGGGATAGCTGCCACAAAGAGGAGGGGGTCAACTTATTTTCCAAAGCACCAGAAGGCAAGAGAAGGAACAGTGGATGGAAAATAATCAAGGAGAGAAGCAAGCTGGAATTAAGGAGAAACTTCCTGACAGTGAGGACAATTAAACAGTGGAACAACCTGCCTCCAGAAGTTGTGAATGCTCCAACACTGGAAGTTTTCGAGAAGAGATTAGACAGCCACTTGTCTGAAAGGGTATAGGGTCTCCTGCTTGAGTGGGGGGTTGGACTAGATGACCTCCAAGGTACCTTCCAGCTATTCTATTCTATTCTATTCTATTTTACATTCCATATTCTATTGTATTCTATTGTATCTGTATTCTATTCTATTCTATTCTATTTATTCTACATTCCATATTCTATTCTATTCTATTCTATTCTATTCTATTCTATTCTATTCTATTCTATTCCATTCTACATTCCATATTCTATTCTATTCTATTCTATTCTATTCTATTCTATTCTATTCTATTCTACATTCCGTATTCTATTCTATTCTACATTCCATATTCTATTCTATTCTATTCTATTCTGTTCTGTTCTGTTCTGTTCTGTTCTATTCTATTCTACATTCCATATTCTATTCTATTCTATTCTATTCTATTCTATTCTATTCTATTCTATTCTATTTTACATTCCATATTCTATTCTATTCTATTCTATTCTATTCTATTCTATTCTATTCTATTCTATTCTATTTTACATTCTCTGTTCTATTCTATTCTGTTCTGTTCTGTTCTATTCTATTCTGTTCTGTTCTGTTCTGTTCTATTCTATTCTATTCTATTCCTATTCTATTCTATTCTACATTCCATATTCTACTCTATTTTACATTCCCTATTCTCTTCTCTTCTCTTCTCTTCTCTTCTCTTCTCTTCTCTTCTCTTCTCTTCTCTTCTCTTCTCTTCTCTTCTATTCTATTCTATTCTATTCTATTCTAAAGCAAAACCAAGACCCAACTGATAGGTTAGGGGCATGCTCACATTTCCAGTTACAAACCTCTTGAAGAAAAGTCTAAGATTGTACGGTGAGTAGGGTGAACATCTATGCAGATTCTCAGTCCTCCAGGTCATGGTTGTCCCAAAGGCGCTTTTTTCAAGAGGCAACTGGACTTTCTTGTTTTTCTTTGAAGACCTTTCGCTTCTCATCCAAGAAGCTTCCTCAACTCTGACTGGATGGTGGGGAATGGAAGGATTTAGACTCTCTAAAACAGGGGTCTTCAAACTTGGCCCTTTTATGACTTGTGGATGCTGGCTGAGGAATTCTGGGAGTTGAATTAGGGCCAGGTTTCAAGACCCCCTGTTCTAAAAAAATGCAAATGACCAGCGCTCTGCAAGGAGTATAAATCCTTCCATTCCCCACCATCCAGTCAGAGCTGAAGAAGCCTCTTGGATGGGAAGCGAAACATTTTCAAAGAAGAACAAGAAAGTCCAGTTGCCTCCTGGAAAAAAAAAAGCACCTTTGGATGAACAAGGTATCTAAGCACAGACTCTGGGAAGTCAACTTAACATTCCCGAAGCTAAAAGCAGGAATTGAGCTGAGTTGGTAACCTCAAACTGACCTTGGATGTCCAGGCAACTTGGAGCCTTTGAATGGGGGACCACCAGGGCTGTTTGACCATTGAGAAGGCAAAAACAATCACCATTTCAGGCCTCTGCCAAGTTGAACAGTTCCAGCGAAGGGCATCTGAGGATACAAGGTCCCAAGATTTTTTTTTTTGGACTCTGGGAAAAAAAAAAACCAAAAAAATGGCACAGCTTTTTTCAAATAAGTTTTATTTTCAAGTTGTTAGTCAACAGCCCTTCTAGCCTGATTTCTACCTAATTCTGCTCAAAAACAGCCTAAAGTGAAATGTCTATTTAAAGGAGAGAACAGCACAAGCGCGGCTGAACCTTCCATAACCTATTTGGAGGTGTTAACTTCCGAAAATGTTCTGGTTTCTGTTGGGTTTCTCCGGGAAATAAAATGTTCCCCACATGGAGCACTCATCTCGTACTTGACTGCCTTCGTCGTGTGTTTGTGTGTGTGTGTGTGTGTTTGTCTGTGTGTTTGTGTGTGTGTGTGTTTGTGTGTGTGTGTTTGTGTTTGTGTGTGTGTGTGTGATATTTGAGTGCAAATCTGGGGATACAACTTCCAAAGAACAGTCAAGGCACACATCGGATCTCCTAAAAGCTGCAGAGAATTCATTTCCCTTCTGTTATTTTGGAAATGAAAGGGAGAACTTCAAATTTTCGTTTTTATTTTTATTTCATTTATTTTTATTTTTTTGCGTCCTTCCTGAAAACCGAGATGATCTCAATCTTAGTTGGAGCACAGAAGGGGCGAGGAAAAAAAGAGAAAAGCAAAGAAAGAATTGTGCTATTTTGGAGTGTAAAGCAAAGGGGTGCCCAACGCCCTGGTAATTATTACAGCTCTGTTTTTCTCTTAGGGACGCGGTGGCTCAGTGGGTTAGGACGCTGAGCTTGTCGATCAGAAGGTCGGCAGTTTGGCGGGTCGAATCCCGAGTGCCACGTAGCAGAGGGAGCGCCTGTTACTCGTCCCAGCTTCTGCCCACCTAGCAGTTCGAAAGCACATAAAAATGCAAGTAGAAAAATAGGGACCGCTCCGGTGGGAAGGGAACAGCGTTCCGTGCGCCTTTGGCGTCTAGTCATGCCGGCCACATGACCACGGAGACGTCCTCGGACAAGCGCTGGCTCTTCGGCTTTGAAACAGAGTTGAGCACTGGCCCCTAGAGTCGGAAACGACTAGCACGCATGTGCGGGAGAACCTTTACCTTTACCTTTATTTTTCTCTTGCAACTCTACACCTTGTTGCAGCTTCTCACTTTTTTTGATCTGTGTCTACCCTGGAGCTGATAGGAAAGTTTTCTAGAAAGAGACTTCCTATCCTTGGCACGGCTTAGCAAGGACTTCAGACGGAAAGCAAGAACGCCTCAAATCTGCAGGATGTGATCTGCAAAATCTTCAGGCTATTATAACCGGTAAAGGGCAAGAGCGATGAAGGCTGGGTGCTGCTTGACCTCTTTTAAGGCCTGGAGTTTTTGCAAAGCTCCAGGCGGGCTCCCCTGTCATTCCAGACAAGTCATCTTGACATCTGCCCCTGTGCAAGTCAGAAGCAAAACGAATAAATTAGCTATCGACAGCCCTGCCGGCCTTCATGGAAGCAATGGCAGGTAGACCAGGAAAGTGGCATGACCAGAGGGAAGGGGTTGCTAGACCAGACCTCGGAAACTCTAAAGGCGGGCGAAATAAACAGGTTTTCTTCCCACATTTAGAAAAAAAAATCAACCTGACAACTTCGTGTAACTATCGGAAATAATTAGGAGCATCCTCTTGGCTCCGCACGCCGTACCTTGCGCCTTAAGGGATGGGCAAGGAGAGACGCAGAAGTCATTAGAAGTGGCAGCTGGGGTGATCCAGAGGCTGGCCAGCAAAGCCATGCCAGGTGACGGATGGGCAGGAGGCAACGTAGGGCGCTAGAAGCAAAAAGGAAGGAAGGAAGGAAGGAAGGAAGGAAGGAAGGAAGGAAGGAAGGAAGG
>JAKJMR010017004.1:0-24962 GCA_024449315.1 Daboia siamensis
GGCAGTGGCCGGCTGCCCGAAGATCGGCAGCGGCCTGACTTATTTCCTATGCTGGCAGCTATCATGGCCGCTTTAATGCTCGGCTGGATCAAGATCTCCCCAGGGACAGTCTGGTTTGGGCCTGGACCTGACCGTGGTGGGAGGACGGTCTTGGATTGTTCATCGACCGCCCCACTGGTGTGAGAGACCAGTTGGGGCAGGCCCGGCCCTGGACTCTTCACTCTCTCCACCTCAGGTTGGACTCCTCAGCCGGAGTGAGAGGACAGCTGGGGCTTCCTCCCTGTGCCATCTCAGGTGAGAGCTGAGCTGGACTGGTGGACTGAGAGATACATCTACCGGACTTAATATTATTCTATCTAGACACCATCATCTTATTGATTCACCCATTGTAAATAATTGTAATCTTGCCCTATGTGGATATGCTACTGTTTTATGGTTTGTTATCGTTATTCTGGAGCTGATCTGTATGCCCTTAGGGGGGTTTTTCCCTCTTGGGCACGACCAGCCGCCTGTTTCCACTCTCCCCTTAATGACGAGCCCAATTGCTGGGACTCCGAGAGGTGGTTGGGCCTAGACAGGGGCCTACTGTTGAGACACGCTAAGAGGCCCCTGATACATTTTTTAGCCGGTTGTTTTAAAAGGTTAGGGAGGGGGAGGGATAATAGACTGGGGAGGGAATCATTAACCGGCGCTCAGCCTGGGACTGTTAGGGATCCCAACGAAACGGGGTTGGGGGAGGTGGTTGCTGGTTCTGTGAATGTTGGGGTGGGGCTTCAAATCCCCACGACGATAGGGAATGGCAGCAGGTGGTTGCACGGAGGGCCATATCAACATCTGGGATCGCTGTTTACGTGCGGTGGCGCGCTCCGACCCTCCGGTTAGCACCCTTTTGCCCGGGGATGAGGGTGATCAGGCCCCTGAGCTTAGGCTGGTTTATTTTAACGCCAGATCTGTCGTTAATAAGGCTCCCCTCATTCAGGAATTGATTGAGGAGGAATGTGCGGATCTGGCGTGCATTACGGAGACTTGGTTGGGCTCAGAGGGAGGGGTTCCTCTGACTGAGTTATGCCCTCCAGGTTTCCGTGTGCTACACCAGCCACGGGCTCAGGGTAGGGGCGGTGGGGTGGCAGTGGTTATCCGGGAGACTTTATGTCCGCGGGAGACCACCATTGTCCAAACGGCCGGGAGTGAATCCCTCCTCCTGAGATGTGGTTCTCGGGTTCAGTTGGGCTTGTTGCTCACATACCTGGCACCCAGCTGTGTGGCAACAGCCCTGCCCGAGCTGCTCGATACTCTCTCAGGGTTGGCGGTGGAGTTCCCCAGGCTTATAGTTCTGGGTGACTTCAACCTGCCTTCACTGGGAGGGTCGTCTGAGTTGGCTCGGGAGTTCATGGCCTCCATGACGACCATGGGCCTGACCCAAGTTATTGAGGGCCCGACTCATGTGGGGGATCATACTCTCGACCTGGTGTTCCTGTCTGGACAGTGGTTGGATGATCTGGGAGGGGGTTCACCAACCATTGTTCCCCTGTCATGGTCAGATCATTATCTCCTGCGGCTGGTCTTCCGTTACGCCACCCCCCGCCGCTGGGCTGCAGAACCGACCAGGTGGTTCCGCCCCAGGCGCCTAATGGACCCGGAACGGTTCCAGATGGCGCTTGGGTCTATACCCATCGCCCTTACCCACAGCCCAGTCGATGCCCTGGTGGATGCCTGGGAAAGGGCGGCCTCCGGGGCACTTGACTGTGTTGTACCCTTGCGACCTCTGACCCGGCGCAGATCCCGTTGGGCTCCATGGTTCTCTGCGGAGCTCCGGGAGATGAAGCGTCGGAGACGGGGCCTAGAGAGCGGTTGGAGGTCCAGCCGATCCGAATCTGACCGATTGCAGTTAAGATCCTTTATAAGGTCTTATCTTGCAGCGATAAGGACGGCGAAGTCTAATTACTTCGCTGCCCTCATCGCGTCCGCAGATAATCGCCCGGCCGCCCTGTTTAGGGTGACTCGCTCCCTTCTTAACCAGGAGGTGAGGGAGGATCCCTTACAGGGACGAGCCGAGGAGTTTAGTGATCATCTTGCGGACAAAATCACTCAGATCCGGACCGGTCTGGACTCTGACTGGGCAGAATCTGACGGTCTTGAGCATGTTATCTGGACTGAGTTCGATCCTGTTTCCCCTGATGATGTGGACAGGATCATGGGGAGGCTGAGCACCACCACTTGTTTATTGGATCCGTGCCCCTCCTGGCTAGTTTATGCGGCCCGGGAGGAGACACGAGGCTGGTTCCAGGCAGTAATAGCTGCTTCTTTGGAGGAGGGTGTCTTCCCTGCCGCTTTGAAGGAGGCGGTGGTGAGACCCCTCCTCAAAAAGCCTGCCCTGGACCCAGCTGTCTTAAATAACTATCGTCCAGTCTCCAACCTTCGCTTTCTGGCGAAGGTTGTTGAGAGTGTGGTGGCGCATCAACTCCCTCTGTTCCTGGAGGAAACTGATTATCTGGACCCGTACCAATCGGGCTTCAGGCCCGGATACAGCACGGAGACGGCATTGGTCGCGCTGGTGAATGATCTCTGGAGGGCTCGGGGCAGGGGTTGTTCCTCTGTCCTAGTCCTATTAGATCTCTCAGCGGCTTTTGATACCATCGACCATGGTATCCTACTGCGGCGTCTCAGGGGGTTGGGAGTGGGAGGCACCGTTTTACGGTGGTTCTCCTCCTATCTCCTGGGCCGTTCGCAGTCGGTGTTGACGGGAGGGCAGAGATCCGCCCCGAGGCCTCTCATTTGTGGAGTCCCTCAGGGGTCGGTTCTCTCGCCTCTCCTGTTCAACATCTATATGAAGCCACTGGGCGAGATCATTCGTGGTTTCGGGGTGGGGTATCATCAGTATGCTGATGATACCCAACTTTTTCTTTCCACCCCGAACCAACCCAGCGATGCCCTCTCCGTGATGTCCCGTTGTCTGGAGGCGGTCCAGGTCTGGATGGGGAGAAACAGGCTTCGTCTCAATCCCGCCAAGACTGAGTGGCTGTGCATATCGGCATCTCGGGTTAACCAAATTATTCCATCTCTAACGATGGGGGGTGAGGTGTTACCCCCTGTTGATAGGGCTCGCAACTTGGGCGTCCTCCTGGATTCACGACTCAATTTTGAAGATCATATAGGAGCCGTGACCAGGGGGGCTTTTGCCCAGGTTCGCCTGGTGCGCCAGTTGCGACCCTATCTGGACCGAGATGCCCTACGCACAGTCACTCATGCGCTCGTGACCTCCCGTTTAGATTACTGCAACGCTCTCTACATGGGGCTGCCCTTGAGGACCACTCGGAGGCTTCAGCTGGTGCAGAATGCGGCCGCGCGAGTTGTGATGGGGGTTTCCCGATACTCCCATGTAACACCTCTACTCCGCGAGCTGCATTGGCTTCCGGTTGCCCTCCGGGTGAGATTCAAGGTGCTGGTGATGACCTATAAAGCCCTAAATGGCTTGGGTCCGGGATATCTGAGGGAACACCTGCTGCCGGCATCAAGCTCCCTTCGTCCAGTGCGGTCCCACAGGGAGGGTCTTCTCAGGGTGCCGCCGGTGAGAGATTGCCGGCGGATGACACCCAGGGGTAGGGCCTTCTCTGTGGGTGCGCCTGCCCTTTGGAACTAGCTGCCGGTGGAGTTGAGGACTGCCCCCGACCTCCGTTCATTTCGTCGGGACCTGAAGACCTGGCTCTTCGAGCTCTCTGCCCCAGGCTGAGAATTTTTAATTTTAATTTAGTCTAATTGGGTTTTTTTTAATTAATACAGGGATTATTATAATTTTTTAAATTTGTTTTTAACTTTTATATCTGTGTTTTTAATTACCCTGTAAACCGCCCTGAGTCCTTCGGGAAAGGGCGGTATATAAATGTAATAAAATAAAATAAATAAATAAATAAATGAGACGTCTGCAAGAAATGTTGAATGGAAATGGTACCCCTGCCTTGCCTCCTGCCTCACCTCACCTCACCCCACAGGATGAGCCTCCTGCCCACCATCCCACCTGCCAGAGACCCCCTGGATCTCCCCCAACCATGCCCGGCTGCCACAGGCGTCCCTCCCCACGAGCAACATTGAGGTGGCCACGCCCACCCTGGCCATGACCACCCAGTCTGCCATGACCACTGCAGCCATGACCACCCAGTGGCCATGACCACCTGGCACCCGACGATAAATAAGTGGCGTTTGGGTTGCAGTTTGGGCACTTGGTCTCTAAAAGTTTTGACATCACTGTCCTATGCTGTCTCCTAATTCCAGGTCAACAAAAAGAGTCTGGAAGGTCCTCCATAAACTTAATATTAGGAAATTTATTAAGCAATTCTTTGTACAGAGGTTGCCAACAGTTATAAAACTATACAATGTTTTGAGGCATTTGAGATAATGCAGACTCACCATGTTCTTAACATTTGCTTTATAAAATAAGATGTTCCAGAATTGGACGGCCCAGTTATAATACAAGAGAAAGGATATATATACTGTGCACTGTTTTTTATCATGCTTAATAACCGTAAGGTAGCGTACAATAATTTTTAGTTTTGAGCACCCTTTTATAATAGACCACTTTTAGAGTTTTTCTGAGCACCCGTGTTTCCAGCACCCATTGTTTCTTAATCCTAACAATACCTGGCTGTTCTACTTTGATCTCTTTCTTTTCCTCCTCCCCAAATAGACAATACTCATCAACCAAGTCTTTCAGGCTTTCAAAGTTGACTTTAACACAATTTGCGCTGTTTAGCATAATATCCTTCACTTTTAACACCGTCATCCCATTTGACAAAGCATACCCATATGTTTTGGGATCTGCTGCCACAAACTCGGTGATTGATGTGTTTGGTGGAATCTCACTTGTCAGCTGCCCTAAATAATCACCTAAGGTCGGTGTCCATGCCCCCTCTCTGCTAATATAAATGACAGAATCAGTGTCATGGTAGAGGCACCTGGCCCCCAACCAATCCAACACCCTGTATAATTCTAACTGGGCATAAGCTGTTGTAAAACTGGCAATGAACACATTAGTACACATTGACTTTGTAGGTTGACTTTTGGCTGATTTCCATGTGACAACAGCTGCTTCATCAAAAATTCACATCAGGATACTTCATAATAGGGTACAAAAAGATACTTGAACAATTTCTCAGGTTCTGTCACCACAGATGTAGTCAATTGATTGGTGCACTGCCCAAATTTACCCCACGAGTTGAAGTCATGGGCATTGTAGCATATAGGACAACCATGAAAAAAACAACCCTTAAATTCAAAGGCTATTGGGATATCATTTATGATAGCAAATCCATCCATAAAGTAAACACCTACTTGCTTTTCACCTCCTTGCACAGCATACTGAATATTGAGCTTCTTGGTTTGTGCTATATACATCAGCCACTGTATAGCACAAGCAGAATAGCTTTTCTTGGGTCTTCTGGTAATTGTCCAAAGGAGCTAGTGCGATTGTGTCCTCCTTCAAAAACATGAAACGGTACTGACCCATGGAAATAGATGCTAATGTAACATACTGGAAGGGGTCAATGCATCGAATCTCACACTCTTCAATAATCTCTCCACCCTTCCCGGTGAAAAACCCCGGTTCTGTCATTTGCATCACTTGTTCCCTGAGTGGATTACAGGCTTCTCTCAATATCTTAACATCTTGTTTGCAGTAGTAAGCAAGATCTTTTTTGAGCTTAAATACTGTACCTTTTTATTAAAAAGTTTTTCAATACATTTTAATTATAACATCCCATTCCCCACCCCTCCCCCACCCTCTCCCACCCTCTTACCCTCCCTCTCCCCCCTCCCCCCCCGGACTTCCCAGAGCTAGATACAAGGTATAAAAAATAAGATAACCAATCATAAACACCCATATGCTAACAATAATAACCTATTAACTCTCTCGCGCTTTAGCTCTTATAAATTGACTACAAGCAATATACTTATTCAAATGCTAAATAAAACTTTTTAGTCCCATATTTATTCTGGATGTAATCAATCCATTTCTTCCACTCCACAATATATCGTTGTTGAGTATGGTCTTTCAAATATGCTGAAATCTTTGCCATCTCCGCCAGGTTGGAAACTTTTAAAGTCCATTCCTCTAAAGTCGGCAGTTCTTGCTTCTTCCAATATTGGCCTATTAAAAGTCTCGCTGCCGTAATTAAGTTCAACATCAAATTAATGTCCAACACAGTAGTATCAGTAATAATACCCAGTAAAAACAATTGCGGACAAAACTTTATCCTTTTCTTAAATATCTTCTGCATATTCCACCAGATTTTAATCCAAAATGGTTTGATCTTTTTGCAAGTCCACCATATATGAAAATACGTTGCGTCTTCGCCACCACATCTCCAACATTTAGGCTGATAGTTTGGATACATACTTGCTAACTTTCTAGGATCTAAATGCCATCTGTAAAACATTTTATAAAAGTTCTCTCTTAAATTTTGAGCTTGCGTAAATTTCACATTTCTCACCCAGATCTTTTCCCAAGTGTCCATTGTGATGACTTCCTGAATGTTCTGTGCCCATTTTATCATACAGTCCTTAACAATTTCTGTTTCTGAGTCAATCTCTATCAATGCAAGATATATCCGTTTGATATGCGCTGGTCCCTGATTTCTAATTTGTTTTAGCAGATTTTCATCATCCCTCAAAAAACCAATCTTCTGATCTTCTTTCCACCTGGCTTGTAATTGTCCATATTGAAACCAAGTTTGTACAATCTTTTTTTCTCGTAGAAGATTGTATGACTTCAAACACCACACATTCCTCTCCAAAGTCAAAATTTCCTTATATGTAATCACATCATGTTTAAATCCAACATTTATATTCTCTATTGCGTGTTTGGGTATTGCCCATAACGGTATCTTATAATTTAATTTTTGTCTGTGCTTTTTCCAAACTCTCAACAAAGCATACCTCAAAATATGCATTTTAAAAACATTATCTACCTTTTTGTCATATAGTAAATATGCGTGCCAACCAAATAACAAGTCATGCCCTTCAAGATTTAAGAGTCTCCCCTGTGTCAAATTAATCCAATCACTTATAGCTGATAATGCAGCAGCTTCATAATATAATTTAAAATTGGGCATTCTTAGGCCACCTCTTTCGCGTGTATCCTGCATAATTTTAAATTTGACCCGTGGCCTTTTCCCTGCCCAAACAAATTTATTGATACCCTTCTGCCACTCCTCCAAATTTGAATCCTTTTTGAGAATGGGTATCATTTGAAACAAAAATAAAAATTTTGGCAGAACATTCATTTTTACTGCTGCAATTCTTCCCAATAATGATAGTTGTAATTTTTTCCAACTATCCAATTCTTTTTGCACTTTATTCCATAACTTTTCATAATTATTTTTATATAATTTAACATTTGAGGGTGCTAGATATACCCCCAAATATTTAACTCTTTCAACAATTTCAAATCCAGTTAAGCTTTCTATAAAAACCTTTTGTGATACTGTCATATTTTTAGATAAAATTTTAGTTTTTTGTATGTTAATCTTAAATCCAGAAACTTTCCCATATTGAAATATTAACTCCATCAATTCCATAACAGAATTTTCTGGGTGTGTCAAAGTAATAACCAGATCATCCGCAAAAGCCCTCAATTTATAGTCCTGATCTCTTATTTGAACTCCCTTAACTATTTCCGAATTCCGTATTTTAATCAGTAATATCTCCAATGTTAAAACAAATAATAAAGGTGATAACGGGCATCCCTGCCTCGTACCCTTTTCAATATTGCATATTTCAGTCAAACTATTATTAACAATTATTCGAGCTGTTTGCTTCTGGTATATTGCCCTAATTGGTTGTAGAAATTCATCCCCAAAATTCATTTTATCTAATACTTTCAACAAAAATTTCCAATCCAATTGATCAAAAGCTTTTTCAGCATCCAAAAAGATCAATACTGCAGGGATCTGGTTATTCCTTTCCAAAAATTCCAACAAGTCGACTATATGTCTCACATTATTTTTCATTTGTCTACCACTTATAAACCCAGTTTGGTCACCATGAATCACCTGTTGCAATACCCTCATAAGTCTACTAGCTAACACCTTAGCAAATATCTTGTAGTCCGTATTCAAAAGTGAAATTGGCCTATAATTTTTTGCTTGAGTAACATCCTGATCTTCTTTAGGAATTAGAGAAATAAAAGCAGTTTTCCAAGACGGGGGTACTCCTCCCCCCTTTTGAATTGTCTGAAACAGTTCCTTTAATGGCTTTATCATCTCAAACTGTAGATTTTTATAATACACAGCAGTCAAACCATCGGTGCCTGGCGCTTTACCTACTTTTAACTGTTTAATTGCCAAATATATTTCTTCCTCAGTTATCAACTGATTCATTTCTTCTTTTTGCTCTTGCGTAAGAACCGGAATATTAAAGTCTTTTAAATATAAATCAATGTCCGTTTCGTTAATCTTGTCGCTAGCATATAATTTAGAAAAAAAATCAACAAAAGTTTCCTTAATAAGATTCTGTTGATACACAATCTTTCCCTTATGTTCTATTTTGTCTATATTAGAAACCCTTTGCTTCTTTCTTAACATATATGCTAACCATCTGCCTGGTTTATTGGCATTGCAAAAAGTATTATGCCTTGCAAACCGTAGATTAGTTGCCACCTGATCAGCCATTAACTTATCAAATTGTCCTCTTAATAACTTAATAGTCTCTTTAATCTTCACATCCGATGGATTCAAAATTAAAGCCTTTTCTTTTTCTTTAATCTCTGTCTCTAATTCTTTCCTCCTAAATTCCAAATTGCGTCTATATTTGTTATTAAGATATATCAACACTCCTCTCATATATGCCTTACTAGCATCCCATACCATTTCCATAGAAGTACCCTTATGCATATTCAATTCAAAAAAAACCTTCATCTGTTTCTTACACTCTTCCACATTTTTCTGATTTCTGAACAGATTCTCATTTAAACGCCAGGAACGTCGTTCTCTAATGTCGTTTCCAATCTCCAACCAAACTGGACTGTGATCAGACATAGTCTTTGAACAAATCTTTATCCTCTTGGTTCTAAAAAAAAGATCATTAGACAATAATATAAAATCAATCCTGGAAAAAGATTGGTGTCTATCAGAAAAAAAAGTATAGTCTCTTTCTTGTAAATTTCTCTCCCTCCAAACATCACGTAATTCCATATCATCCATCATCTCAAAAAAAGATTTAGGCAATTTAGCATGACTTGGGGTACTTCTGTAGGATCCACTCTTATCCATTTGCACGTCCAAAACACCATTCCAGTCTCCCATAAAAATAAAAGATTTGTAATCCAATTGGGTAATCCTGCTGTGTAATAAACTATAAAAGTCAGCTTGCTGTTGATTAGGTGCATATAATCCAACCAGAAGAATTCTTTTACCTTCTAATAACAAGTCCACAATAACATATCTTCCTTGTTGATCAGCTTCAATTAATTCTGCCGTAATTGTATTTTTGACATAAATAACCACTCCATTTTTCTTGTTAACTGCAGACGCAATAAATTGTGTACCTAATCTTGAATTTGATAAATACTTTTGGTCCATAACTCTAATATGTGTTTCTTGTAAACAAATAACGTCAGTCTTAAATTGCTTTAAATATTGAAAAATTTTCTTTCTCTTTTGTGGTGAATTTAATCCATTAACGTTCCAAGTTAGAAACTTAGTGACCATTTCTGGCAACCCGAAGCTTTTGAAGCGCGTCATCCAAAATCCCTTTTACATTTTTAGGTCGCGCTCCTCCCACAGCTTGGCTATAGGTACATTTTGGAAGTTCCACAACAATCTGCTGGTCTAGGTCTTGCTCACGTCTGGCTCGTCTCGAAGCAGCTCGAGTTACCCTCTGGTCCTTTGCTTCCTCTAATGTTGAAATTTGAATCACTCCTGCTGCAGTCTCTTCTATTTGTGTTCCTTCAGCATCATATGACTTTCCCTCCTTTGTTGGTTCCAGAAGTGGTATGGGGATTGCTTTTAAAACATTGCTATAGAAATCACGTGCCTGCAGGACTGTAGCAAGACGGTATCTGGTATCTTCAAACATTACCACCATACCCACTGGAACCTCCCATCTAAACCTGACATCACGTCGCTTAAGCTCCTGTGCCAGAAATGCAAATTCCTTTCGTTTCCTTAGAATTTTTGGAGGAATCTCTTTCAAAACCAAAACTTCTTGGTCTGCAATCACAAGCTTTGTATTATAAGAAACTTGAATAACTTCATTCCTGATTGCTCTCTTTGTAAAATAAACAACCACATCTCTTGGTAATTTCCTTTGTCTCGCAATCCAGGAGTTAACACGGAAAATTTTGTCTATATCTTCTGCAATTTCTTCAGCTGGCCTTCCCAGCACGTCTTCGAGAGCAACAGAAACCAATTTTTTCAAATCTTCCTTTAAATTCTCCTTAAAGCCCCTTATCCTCACAGCAAACTCCATTTCATGATATTGTACCAATGTCAGGTCATAATCAATTTTATCCACCACATTTTCAGTCTCTAATATCTTTGCATCCAATTTAATATTGTTTTGAGTAAGGTCCTCCACTCTTTCGTCAAGGCGCTCAATACATGTCGCCATGCCTTGAAATACATGCAAGATTTCCTCCCTTATTACTGAAAACTTTTCTGTCAGCTTCTCATCCATCTTCTCATCTATCATCACAGCCAAATGCTGTGAGTGTTTTTCCAAAGCATCTTCCAAAACTTTTACTGTTAAGACAGGCGAAGGTAAAGGTGCAGGAGGTGCTAACACTTGCGCTGAAGATTGCGGCAGAGGGGAAGCCCCCGTAGTTTTAGAAAGTTTAGAAGAAGATTTAGCCGCCATCTTTTCCCTCTTTTGCAACTACGCACTTTCACTTTCTAGGTCTTCTATGTGGATTGAGCCAAAGTTCAAAAGTTCACTTACTCCTTAATCTCTTGCATCGCTCTGCCTGCATTCATAATCTTCCAAAGTCCATTCTTGTAGGCAGGGATGGTTGCGTTCGCCTTGTTCTGCTCCCGGAAAAACGGAGCAGACACGCTGCGCAGCCCGGAGAAATCCAAGCTTCGGGGGGGGCTCAATCTTCCAGCCGCCAGAACTTTAAGTCCTGGCGGCCCCAGAGAGCCCCTCCCCTACTTGGATACTCACCCCCTCCTCTTCTCCCGAGGAGGGGGCTTCCGAACCGCCGAAACAGCTGATCGGCGCTGTTTTCGGCGGTTCTACAAAGCCGCGAAGCTGACAAGCTAAAATCAGCTGTCGGCGGCGGCGCCTTGCCACCCGGAAGTCGGTACCTTTATTAGCAGCATACCATTTCTCAAATTCTTCTGTCTCACCGGGCATCATGGTTTCAGGACTACAATACTTGGCATCTGGCAGTCATCCCTCATAATCATAATCTTGATTGGGCCAGGGCTCCCACTCCCCTAGCCCTGGCCCAACCCCAACCCGGCTGGGTGCCTCCCTGGCACAAACTCATGAAACGGAGAGCGCTCAGGGGCTGGTGGTGCACAACAACTGCAGCTCATTTGCCTCACCCCATCTTGCCCCTCCCAGCCTAACCCCGTCAGGCCTGGCCACGCCCCACTTTGCTGTGCCTCTCCTCATCTGGCTTTGCTTTGCAGGGCTGCGACTTTCCTTGCTCGGGCCATGCCGTTCTGTAAGCCTAGCATCCCAGGGCATGTCCAGCCTGTGGGAGCGTGCAGTGGCACAAGCCAGGCATTGGCCGGCTCCTGGGCCAGAGAGGGGAATGCAGCACTCACACTGGATGCAGAGCCGCAGTCTGGAACTGCCAGTGGCCGGCAATGTGTGAGCCTCTGTGGCAGCTGGAGAAAAAGGGTGAGAAGGAGGAGAAAGCAGGAAGGGTTTCTCTCTCTCTCTCTCTCTCTCTCTCTCTCTCTCTCTCTCTCTCTCTGTGTGTGTGTGTGTGTGTGTGTGTGTGTGTGTGAGAGAGAGAGAGAGAGAGAGAGAGAGAGAGGAGGGAAAGGGAAGAGGAGGAGGAAGCTGAGGTGTTACAAAAAAGGGGAGCTTCTTCCTTTCTCCCCATGTATGTCACAGGAAGTGGACAGTTGCGGCTCCATTTCCTGGCCCTGCTCCTCCCGTGCATCATATGACATGGACGGTTGAGGTTCCATACTTTGCTGAGCTTTGTTGTGAAACAGTAGGCATTGGAAATTCTGCAAACAACTGGTCACTTCCCCTTCTGAAGGTACACAAACAAATTGTTTTTAGGATTCTTACTTATTACAGTACAAAGAACATATTGAATGCAGATTGAAAAAAAGGAGGCCAGGCTTACATTTCAATTATTTTGGAGGGGGTTGGGGGCAAACCTCATCAAAATTCATATTAAAAATAGTCAATATTTATATGAATTACATGCCCTACCTTGCATTTCCCTGTCTTGTGTTCCATATGTTGTGGATGGATGCTGCTCCATTTCCTGTTCTTGCTCCTCCCTGGTGCCATGTGTAGTGTTCGGTTGTGGTTCACCACCCCAATGAGCTTCTTGTGAAACAGTGGCCCTTGGGAATTTAGCATGCATCTGGCCATTCCACCATTCTGTAAGGAAAGTACAGCAAGGAGACAATGTCTTCTCACATTCGTTACAGTAAATACTACTTACTGATTATAGCCTGAGGTAGGAGGCTTTCCTTACACATTATTGTTTAAT
Source organism: Daboia siamensis (assembly GCA_024449315.1). Classification (NCBI taxonomy): domain Eukaryota; kingdom Metazoa; phylum Chordata; class Lepidosauria; order Squamata; family Viperidae; genus Daboia; species Daboia siamensis. Next base: position 12,671 of record JAKJMR010017004.1, read on the forward strand.
GATTATTGTACAGGATCTGAGGTGTTGCTTGGTAAAGAAATACAGGTAACCAGAAGTTGCCTTTTTAAGGTTTACATTTTTATCCATATTTACAAAGACGGGCCCCTCTAAAAGAGAGAAGCCCTGAATGACAGGAAATCCTTATATTTATATTTGTTGGTTACATAAATAATTCACCCAGTAAAGGACAATGACCCCCGGCCTTTCTGACGATTTGCAAGAATTAGATGACGTATGTAAGACAGCTGTCATCGACATGGAGCTGAGCAGACTGCAGATAGACATCGTTGCCCTTCAAGAGACAAGGCTGTCAGACTCGGGATCTGTTAAGGAGAGAAACTTCTCGTTCTTCTGGCAGGAAAAACCATCGAATGAGACTAGGGAATATGAGGTTGGCTTTGCGGTCAGAAACACCGTACTAGGATTTATTACTCCACCTGCTGCAGGAAGTGAAAGAATTCTGTCCTTGCAGCTCCACTCATCAGCAGGGCTGGTCACTTTTATTAGCACATATGCACCGACATTATCAGCCTCAGTAGAATCCAAAGACAAATTCTACGACGATCTGGCTGCTACTATCAAGAAAATCCCTCAGAAAGAACTACTGTTTATCATTGGTGATTTTAATGCCAGAGTTGGAGCTGATTATAGCTCTTGGCCCACTTGTTTAGGTCAGTTCAGTGTTGGGAAGGTGAATGAAAATGGCCAACGCCTGCTGGAGTTTTGCTGCTACTACGGTTTTTGTGTTAGCAATACATTCTTTAAAACAAAGCCTCAACACAGAGTGTCTTGGAGACATCAAAGATCGAAGCATTGGCACCAGCTCGACTTGATTCTTACCAGGCGCTCCAACCTTCAAAGTATCACAATCACATGCAGCTATCAGGGTGCTGATTGCGATACAGACCACTCCTTGGTGTGCAGCAAAATAAAACTGAAAACAAAGAGATTGCATCACTCAAAGAAGGAAGGAAGACCATGAATCGACATCAGCAAGACCCACAATCAGGCCAAAGTGGAGGAATTTGCACAAGCACTCAAGGAAACTCCCAGGCCCGGCTGAAGCAAATGCATCTGAATGATGGGAATATTTCAAGAATGCTGTTTATAACACCACCTTGTCAGTATTTGGTAAAGAGATCAGAAAGACAGCAGATTGGTTTGAAGCCCATTCGGAGGAGCTGACACCAGCCATCGAGGAATAAAGGACAGGTTTAATTGCATATAAAACCTGTTCCAGTGAGCGCAACCTACAGGTTCTGCGAGCTGCTCATAGCAAAGCCCAACAGACCGCCAGGAGATGTGCTAATGATTATTGGCTGCAGCTTTGCTCTCGGATCCAGATAGCAGCTGACACAGGCAACATCAAGGAGATGTATGATGGCATCAAGCAGGCCTTAGGTCCAACACAGAAGAAATCTGCCCCTCTGAAGTCTGCTACAGGCGAGGTTATCCAGGACTGAGCACAGCAGATGGCACACTGGGTGCAGCACTACTCTGAGTTATATTCAAGAGAAAATGGGGTAACTGAAGAAGCATTAAATAATATTGAGTGCCTGCCTGTCTTGGAGGAGCTTGATAGTGAACCAACTTTAGAAGAACTAAACGCGGCCCTGGATTCCCTTGCCTCCGCCAAGGCACCCAGGAAAGATAACATCCCTGCCGAAATTCTGAAGTGCTGCAAAGAGAACATCCCCACTGAACTGCATGAAATCTGTATTTTATGGAGGAAAGGTGGAATACCACAGGACATGAAGGATGCAAATATCATCACACTATATAAGAACAAAGGCAACAGGGATGACTGTAACAACTACCGTGGCATCTCTCTTCTCAGTGTTGTAGGGAAGCTGCTTGCCCGTGTCATACTGAAGAGGCTCCAGGTGCTTGCAGAGAGAGTCTATCCAGAATCACAGTGTGGATTCCGAGCCAACAGGTCCACTACTGACATGGTATTTTCCCTTAGACAGTTGCAGGAGAAATGCAGGGAACAAAGACAGCCACTTTTTGTAGCCTTCATAGATCTTACAAAGGCTTTTGACCTGGTTAGTAGGGACGGCTTTTATAAAATTCTCCCCAAGAATTTTCCACCTCAGCTCCTCAACATCATCAGGTCCTTTCATGAGGAAATGAAGGGCACTGTAGTTTTTGATGGCTTAACATCAGATTCCTTTGACATTCAAAGTGGAGTGAAGCAGGGCTGCGTCCTCGGGCCAACTTTATTTGGGATCTTTTTTGCTGTCATGCTGAAACATGCTTTTGGAACTGCAACAGATGGTATCCGCTTGGGGGGGGTGAAAGCCCTAATAAGCAGGCATATACATAGAATGAAGGCTACTGCTAAGCTTGTAAGCTGCCCTGAGTCTTCAGAGAAGGGCGGGATATAAATGGAATTAAAATAAATAAAATAAAATCTATCTCCAGACCAGATCAGATGGAAAACTCTTTAATCTCTCCAGATTGAGAGCAAAGTCTAAAGTCCAGCTGAAATGCCTACGGGATTTCCTCTTCGCTGACGATGCTGCCGTTACTGCTCACTCTGCTGAAGACCTTCAACAACTTATGGACTGTTTTAGCAAGGTCTGCCAAGACTTTGGACTAACAATCAGCCTGAAAAAACACAAGTCATGGGTCAGGACATGGATTCACCTCCCTGTATTACAATCTCTGCACAAGATCTGGAGTTCGTCCATGACTTTGTGTACCTCGGTTGAACTATATCTGACACTCTCTCTTTAGATATTGAGCTGAATAAATGTATTGGTAAAGTGGCCACCACATTTTCCAGATGTACAAAGTGAGTATGGCTTAATAAGAAGCTGACAGAACATACAAAGATCCAGGTCTATAGAGCCTGCATCTTGAGCACACTCTTGTACTGCAGTGAGTCTTGGACCCTTCACGTACGGCAGGAGAGAAAGTTGAACACCTTTCATATGCGCTATGTCCGACATATTCTTGGCATCACCTGGCATGACAAAGTTCCAAATAGCGCAGTCCTGGAATGTGCCAGAATTTCTAGCATGTATATACTATTGAAACAGCGACGTCTATGCTGGCTTGGGCATGTCGTGAGAATGGCTGATGGTCAGATTCTGAAAGATGTCCTGTATGGAGAACTAGTGCAGGGAAAGCACCCCAGAGGGAGACCAGAGCTGCGATATAAGGATATCTGCAAAAGGGATCTAAAGGCCCTGGGAATGGACATTAACAGCTGGGAAACCTTGACCTCTGATGGTTCAGCTTGGAGGCTAAAGACGCAGCATGGCCTTCTCCAATTTGAAGAGACACTTGTGTGGCAGGCTGAGGCAAAGAGGCAGTCCTGGAACCAGTGAAATCTGGGGGCTGGACAGGGGACAGACTGTATCTTCCCTCAGTGTGAAAGGGACTGCCACTCTCGAATTGGCCTTTTTAGCCACACCAGATGCTGCTTTAGGACCTCTTTCCAGAGCACGATACCATAGTCTCTCAAGACTGAAGGATGCCAAGAAGAAGTAAAGCTGACACACATAAGATAAAAACTTCACCTACAAAGGCTGGCACACCATAGATAAGAAAGGAGAAATAGCTAAAAATGTTCCTTTTGGGTGTTTCCCTAAAGACACTGCATGTTCTCGTGTGACCTGGGACATTGGGTGTTTTCCTTGGTGACCTTCCATGACTCTGCATCCATGACTCTGCAAGTACCCAAAGACAGCAGGGCCATCTCCACATATTCACAATTTATGCTTTCTATGATTTCCCCTGATTCCTGGTCAACATGATTGACATTCATTACAAACCCTAACAGTCATTTTTTATACACCAGCATTCCTGTGAATTAAATACTATACCTGTACTTTTAACAATGATCTGGGTTTTGAAGTTTCCTTCTGACAATTCCCCCATAGAGTTCGCTATTGTATAAGCAACTCTACACTGTGGACAACTATCAATTAAACTTCAGAATTTTGTCTGCAATATAGAAATTAAATTATTATTATTATTATTAATGATCTTTCAGTTCTGTTTTGTAGTTTGGGGTGAATTCTAACCAAGTCTTCTAGAAGATCTTACCTTGACTTCAACCATTCCAAATAATGTCAATTTCTTAGCAATATTTCACACTGAGAGAACTGCTAGCTGCAAGTGGTTAGAGATTTTTACAGCCTTCCCCTGCTTTCTTAGAATGAATTATCTCTATTTTCAAGCTCAGAAGATGCTAAGATGAACAAATGATTGCTTGAAAAGGGACAGAACAACAATCACAACCTAAGAAGTCAGAAGTGTCAGAGTAAATTTTACCTGTATAATCATCTTCTCCTGGCTAATCATAGGCCTGTGTCAATCACCTTTTGGGGCCTTATTAACAACTTTACAATCAAAGAAAAAGAAGAACTGAATCAGCGAGAAGGATGTTCAAACTTCTGCATTTGCCATATTCACTGCTTTTTGAATTTTGAATGTTTAAACAATTGCATATAAATACTAAGTATGTATTCAAATTTTTGGAAATATATATTTATGCCATATTTATTTTTTTATTAAACTTGTATGCTTCCCAACTTGTTGTTGTTGTTAGTTGCGAAGTCGTGTCCGACCCATCGCGACCCTATGGACAATGTTCCTCCAGGCCTTCCTGTCCTCTACCATCTTCTGGAGTCCATTTAAGCTCATGCCTACTGCTTCAGTGACTCCATCCAGCCACCTCATTCTCTGTCGTCCCCTTGTTCTATTGCCCTCAATCTTTCCCAGCATTAGGCTCTTCTCCAGTGAGTCCTTCCTTCTCATTAGGTGGCCAAAGTATTTGAGTTTTAGCTTCAGGATCTGGCCTTCTAAAGAGCAGTCAGGATTGATCTCCTGTAGGACTGACCGGTTTGATCGCCTTGCAGTCCAAGGGACTCGCAGGAGTCTTCTCCAGCACCATAGTTCAAAGGCTTCAATTCTTTGGCGCTCAGCCTTTCTTATGGTCCAGCTTTCACTGCCATACATTGCAACTGGGAAGACCATAGCCTTGACTATACGGATTTTTGTTGACAGGGTGATGTCTCTGCTTTTTAGTGTGCTGTCTAGATTTGCCATGGCTTTCCTCCCAAGGAGCAAGCGTCTTAATTTCTTGGCTACAGTCCCCATCTGCAGTAATCTTGGAGCCCAGGAAAATAAAATCTGTCACTACCTCCATTTCTTCCTCATCTATTTGCCAGGAATTGAGAGGGCCAGATGCCATGATCTTGGTTTTCTTAATGTTTAGTTTCAACCCAAGTTTTGCACTCTCCTTCTTCACTCTCAACAAGAGGCTCTTTAGTTCCTCTTCACTTTCTGCCATTAGAGTGGTATCATCTGCATATCTTAGGTTGTTGATGTTTCTTCCGGCAATCTTAATTCCAACTTTTGATTCATCTAGCCCTGCCTTTCTCATGATGTGCTCTGCATATAAGTTAAATAGGCAAGGCGACAGTATACAGCCTTGCCGGACTCCTTTCCCAATTTTGAACCAATCAGTGGTTCCGTGTCCAGTTCTCACTGTTGCTTCTTGGCCCGCATATAGGTTTCTCAAGAGACAAATAAGATGGTCTGGTATGCCCATCTCTTTAAGGACTTGCCACAGTTTGTTATGATCCACACAATCAAAGGCTTTAGCATAGTCAATGAAGCAGAAGTAGATGTTTTTCTCGAACTCTCTAGTTTTCTCCATGATCCAGCGTATGTTAGCAATTTGATCTCTAGTTCCTCTGCCTCTTCGAAATCCTGCCTGTACTTCTGGTAGTTCTCGATCCACATACTGCTGGAGTCTAGCTTGTAGAATTTTAAGCACAACTTTACTAGCATGAGAAATGAGTGCAATGGTGCGATAGTTTGAACATTCTTTGGCACTGCCTTTCTTTAGAATTGGAATGTAAACTGATCTTTTCCAATCCTGTGGCCACTGTTGAGTTTTCCAAATTTGCTGGCAAATTGAGTGTAGCACTTTTACTGCATTGTCTTTTAAGATTTTGAATAGCTCAGCTGGAATACTGTCACCTCCACTAGCTTTGTTGTTGCTCAGCATTTCTAAGGCCCACTTCACTTCACATTCTAGGATGTCTGGCTCGAGGTCAGTGACCACCTCATTGTGATTATCAGGGACGTTAAGCTCATTCTTGTATAGTTCTTCTGTGTAATTTTGCCACCTCTTCTTAATCTCTTCTGCCTCTGTTAGGTCCCTGCCATTTTGGTCCTTTATCATGCCGAGTTTTGCATGAAACGTTCCTTTCATCTCTCCAATTTTCTTGAAAAGATCTCTGGTCCTCCCTATTCTATTGTTTTCTTCTATTTCTTTGCATTGTTCATTTAAGAAGGCATTCTTATCTCTTCTAGCTATTCTTTGGAATTCTGCATTTAATTGGGCATATCTTTCTTTTTCTCCCTTGCCTTTCTCTTCCCTCCTTTCCTCAGCTATTTGCAAAGCTTCCTCAGACAGCCATTTTGCTTTCTTGCATTTCTTTTTCTTTGGGATGGTTTTGTTTGCTACCTGTTGTACAATGTTGCGAACCTCCATCCATAGTTCTTCAGGCACTCTGTCTATCAGATCTAATTCCTTAAATCTATTTGTCACCTCTACTGTATATTCAACAGGGATATGATTTAATTCATACCTGACTGGCCTAGCGCTTTTCCCTACTTTCTTTAATTTAAGCCTAAACTTTGCAACAAGAAGTTCATGGTCTGAGCCACAGTCAGCTCCTGGTCTTGTTTTTACTGACTGTATAGAGCTTCTCCATCTTTGACTGCAGAGCACATAGTGAATCTGATTTCTGTGTTGACCGTCTGGTGATGTCCATGTGTAGAGCCGTTTCTTGGGTTGTTGGAAAAGAGTGTTTGCTATCACCATCGTATTCTCTTGACAGAATTCTATCAGCCTGTGCCCTGCTTCATTTTGCACTCCAAGGCCAAACTTGCCTGTTATTCCGGTTATCTTTTGGTTTCCTACTTTAGCATTCCAATCCCCCATGATGATAAGGACATCATTTTTGAGTGTTATTTCTATAAGGTGCTGTAGGGCTTCATAGAACCGGTCAATTTCATCCTCTTCAGCACCGGTGGTTGGGGCATAGACTTGGACTACTGTGATATTGAATGGTTTGCCTTGGATTCGAACTGAGATCATTCTGTCATTTTGAGGATTATATCCCAGTATTGCTTTTCCTACTCTTTTATTGACTATGAAGGCTACTCCATTTCTTCTGAGGGATTCTTGCCCGCAGTAGTATACCTGATGGTCATCTGAATTAAATTCACCCATTCCTGTCCATTTTAGTTCGCTGATACCTAAGATGTCAATGTTTAGTCTTGTCATCTCTTGTTTGACCACGTCCAGCTTTCCTTGATTCATGGATCTTACATTCCAGGTTCCTATGGAGAAAAAATCTTTACAGCATCGGACTTTCCTTTCACCACCAGACATATCCACAGCTGAGCGTCCTTTCGACTTTGGCCCAGTCGCTTCATTCTTTCTGGCGCTACTAGTACTAGCCCTCTGCTCTTCCCCAGTAGCATATTGGACGCCTTCCGACCTGAGGGGCTCATCTTCCAGCGTCATATCGTTTTGCCTTTTGGAACTGTCCATAGGGTTTTCATGGCAAAGATACTGGAGTGGTTTGCTATTTCCTTCTCCAGTGGATCACGTTTAGTCAGAACTCTCTGCTATGACCTTTCCATCTTGGGTGGCCCTGCACGGCATAGCTCATAGCTTCATTGAATTACGCAAGCCCCTTCGCCACGACAAGGCAGTAATCCATGAAGGGGCTAGGCAGCTTATAGACATTCAATTAAAATGCACTATAAAACATTAAAATGAATAAGGATCACAAATTTAAAATTTAATTAAAAGTTTGTAAAAATATTAAGGTTGTGTCAGCTTCTTTTCATTAAGGGATTCATTCAAACAATTTGATCAAACATACAATTTGATCATATACATGTGTATCAAATTATTTACTATGTCTCTGATAAATTTATTTATAATGTTCCTATGCAAATTCATATTCAACTACTACTGTAGATTTTTAAAAGTGATTTAATTCTCTCCTATGGAAGTTTTTTTTTAATACAGGGATCAGCAACCTGTGACTCCAGTCTGCATGTACTTCTGAATCCTTTTTCTTTGCCCCTCAAAGCTGTTCTGATCATGAATTCTGAGAGTTTAAAGCAATTTCTTGGCAGTCTGAGGTTGGGGAAAAATGTAATTCATGCCCTAGAGTACATCACAATTTAAAAAAAACAAATAATGTCCTCAGAATTCTTTCATAAGGAGATTTGTCATATGTGATGTGACTTCACCCACTTTGTGACTGTTGGAATTAAAAAAAAAGTTAGGTGAGGCCCTTGGTAAGCTCAACATTGCCAGACTCTATTCTAACAATACCAACAAGCTTAAAAAAAACTTTGCAATAGTTTTTGAAGTAATGTGACCAAAGCAATTTACAAACTGAATTTTCCTTAATAAACTTTACATTTAGATTTATATTAGCTACATAGACTGTCAATAGACTGTCAAAAAGAGCATATGAAAATGATAAAGACATCATGAAAAACAAAAATAAAGAGTGATAAGCTATTAGAGGAGAACAGCAATTTTGAGATTAATCTATCAAATTGCTTTGCTCTATTGCAAGATTTGGAAGAGATGAACATTACAGACCAAAATGAACAAATAGTCAAAAACATCCTTGAATCTACTACATCTATAGCACCACTGGAAAAAGAACTTTGTATAGACAAAAATCTCTGATGAAACTATTGATTTAATGAAAAAACGATGGACAATGAAGAATATTGGAAGTTTCACTAATAAACTGGAGTACATTGAACTTCCTGTTTGGAAGCATCGAGGCAAGTTGGAAAAGTCAGTGCTCGGCTTTCCAGCTTGAATTTTTCTTCGTCTAACGACCCTTAAAGGGTCGAAAGTTGGCTTGGAGAGGCAATGAAGTAGGAGGGGCCTTCAGGAGCTCAGATCAGGGGGCACCCGATCAGAGCGAACTGTAAGATCCTCTGCAAAACGAAGATAAAAGGCTGTTTTTTATCATCAGCCATAGACGCCTCCAGCGGGAAGCAGAAATCACAAATCAGAGAAACTCTGACAGCGTGTTGAACCTGGGTGAGCAGATTGTTTCCTTTCCTTCTCTCAGAAGATTATTAATGTTGAATCCCTGATGATAAGAGCTGGAAGGCAAAGACCCCCAGAAGATTTATGAGCGGCGGGTAATTATTTGGGGTGGAATCAGATTCTTTGTTTAAAAATATCGGACTTGGACATTGATAAATAAGCTAAGGAGGACATCTAGTGGTGGAAAAAAAAGAAGAATGGAATTTCTGTAATATTTTTTGTTGATAGAAACGTGACCTTGGGAAGAACAGCTGCAGTAAGATAAGGCTGCTTTGTTATGAGACTGAGTTTCAAAGCTACTTTTATTGAACTGGAATAGTTTAAACAGAAACTGTTTTTGCCATAGACTGTAAACCTCAAAATGACTTCATCTAATATTACCAGACTTACGAAAAAAACCTCCTCTGCACCCTCTCTTGGCCAATCCAGCCCTACAACACAGGGATCCATTGAAGCCATGTTACAAAGGGAAAAGACCACAGTTCAAAGTGAGACACAAATTTCATTAAAATTTATTCAGGATCTTGTCTTGAAAAATCAAGAGACTGTGGAAAAACATCACTTGGAGACACAAGGGAATCATAAAATTACACAAGCAACATTGGAGAAGTTAAATGAAGAAATGATGGCTATAAAGGAGAAACTTGAATCTCAAAATCAAATGATATCACAAAATCAACAGAAGATATATAAGATTGAAGAAAAAACAGGTGAAAATGACAAAAAGATAGAATTTTTACTACAAGAAAATGAAAAGTTGGACAATGAAATTAAAATTTTGGAAATGGCAAACGCAGAACATTATTTGAGATTCCAAAATATTCCTGAAGATAAAGCAGAAAATATAGAAGAGGTGATTATTGATATCCTGGAGGAGGCTCTTAAAACAGACTGATCGGAAATTTACCTTGAGTTGGATGGGGTTTTTCGCTTCAATTCAAGTTATGCAAGAAGAAATAAATTACCAAGAGAAGTACATGTACGGTTTGCAAGGAGGTCAACAAGAGATGAAGTATTGCAGAAAGTAAGAGATGAACCAATACAATATAAAAACAAAGAAATTGTGATCTTAAAACAGATACCTAAAAGAATTAGAGATTCATGAAGACAGTACCATTTTTTGACTACGAAACTTATAGCTAAGGGTATAAATTTCAGATGGCTGACACCAGAAGGCATTTTAATAAACTGGAACAATACAAGATACAGACTCGATTCAATTTGGAAAGCAGAAGATTTTGAAGAGAAGAATAGGTCAATTTTGGAGGAAGGAGTAAAAAGAGGCCAAGAGGAAAGTAAGGAACAGAAATAAGTAGAGGAAGAGCAGATCCAAGGAGCAACTGCATCAACAAAAGAACAGGAAGAGGAAGATCTTCAAAAGGGGAAAGATGAAAGACCTGCTAAAGAACAAAGATCTACCAGATCGGTCAGATCAAAATATAAGTAATGGAAATGGATAAAGAAAGTGGAATTTTTTCAGTAAATATAAATGGATTGAATTCTCCAATTAAAAGAAACAAGATTTTTAGGAAATTATGGAAACTAAATTTGGATATAATTTGTTTACAAGAAACACACATAAAAGCACAACATTATAAATTGTTGGAATATCCAAAAATTGGAAAACTTTATTATGCATCGGCACAAAAAAAAGAGGAGTAGCTCTATATATTAAAGAGACAATAAATTCGAAAATGGTATAGGGCAGGGGTGTCAAACTCAATTTCATTGAGGGCCACATCAGCATTGTGGTTGCCTTTGGGGGGCCGGGTGGGTGTGGTGAGCATGGGCATGGCTTATTGAGTGGGGCGTGGCCAGCTTGACATCACTCACGTCAGGGACACCTGTGCGGGCCTGGGCAGGACTGGAGCACATCCGAGGGTCTCCGGCGGAAGGTGGGGTGGGACTGGGGCATGGTCCATTGGAGGAGCTTACTGAGCCTCAGGCTGTGCACGAACTGGACGGTGGCACGAACTGCCCAGAGCCCCGGGCAGTGAAGGTCAAGAGCCCAGCCCGACCCTTGAGCTCCCATGGCACCAGGACCCCACAGCCCCACCTTGCCTAGCCACACTTCCCCAAGGGGGCGCCCACCTGCGCTTACCTCCTCAAGGTTGCTGCTGCTGTCCTCCCTCTCCTTGGCCAGGTTGCTCATGGTAGGTACAGGACAAAGTGCATGGGTCAAAGAGAGGTCCACTCCCTCTCCATGCGAGGAGACCTGGCTTTGTAACCAAAGCATCCTCAGCAATAGGATGGGAGCCCACCAGGAGATGGTGAAAGGGCAACAGGGCTGCTGGTGGCCAAGTGCTAAAGCAGGAATTCCCTCAGACCCTCCCTCTCTCTTATTCCAATCTCTCTCCCTCCCTCCTTCCTTCCTTCCTTCCTTCCTTCCTTCTTTCCTCCCTCCCCTCCTTTCCTGCCTCCCTCCTTTTCATTCCCATCTCCTTCCTTCCCTTTCTTTCTTCCTGTTTCCCTCCCCTCCTTCTCTCTGTGCCCAAGAAGGGATGAGGGGAGGGGGAGAGGTTGGCAGCACTTCTCTCAAAGAAAAAAAGTTGGAGGTGTTTAGTCTTTGAGGTCTTTAGTCCAAGCCCCTGTTCATTACCATTCCAGACAATGGAATATCCAATCCAATCTCTACTTAAAAGCCTCCAGTGATGGAGCATCCACAACTTCTGAAGGCAAGCCTTTTCACTGGTTAGTTGTTTTCACAAGTCCTTAGTTCTAGGCTGCTTTTCTTCTTGATTAGTTTCCATTTATTATTGCTTTCTGATACAATGGAAATTACGTTGACCCCTTCTTCTCTGTGGCAGCCCATTGAATATTGGAACACTGCTATCATGTCACCACCCCTAGTCCTTTACACTAAGCTAGACATAGCCAATTTCCACAAACATTTGTCATATATTTTAGCCTCCAGCTCCCTAATCATCTTTATTTACCATCCATTTAGGCCAGATGGTCCCCTGGTTTGGCCACAAGCAGAGCCTTCTCAGAGACAGCACCCCAAATATAGAACTTTCTCCCAAGGAAAATATGAACAGTACATCCCTCACCTGTTTAGAGGCAACTCCAAACACACTGTTCAGCCAGGCATATATAGAATAACAACACATTTTATGGTCAAACAGCACTAAGTACATTACTACTAATATTTTTCTTTCTTTATATACA